>JASDQU010241749.1:88760-101727 GCA_032191745.1 Picea mariana | reverse complement strand
CGAGTTAGATGCCTACTCCTGCATATATTTTGTTGGCATCATCACAAGCTTACGAGCATCCCTGGTTGACATTAAATCGTTGATAATTTATATGACATAGATTGCACTCAACACACCCCACAGAAACATCTTACTGAAATTCAGTTTTAGCAATGTGAGCATGCAAATCCCTCCCCTGATTGACAACTCCAAGACTCGCACAAACTCCTAGAATTCTAGCAAGCATAAATTCCCCAGGATTGACCCTTGTTCGATGCATTAGGCCAAAAAAATCCATTTCCTCTTCATAATATCCATTCTTACTATACCTTGCAATCATTATATTCCATGACACTAAATTCCATTCAAGCTTTCTCTCAAACACTTGGCATGCATTCTCCACACATCCACATTTTGCATACATGTTGATAAGGGGATTGCTCAGAATAATACCTAGCTCAAACCCACCATTGATCATGTGTTGATGGAATCTTCTACCGTCTTCCAGAGACCTACTATCAATGCATTTTAATACAAAATGAGTATAGCTATTAGTGTCCACTTGCATTTTGAATGGGTTCATCAATTGGTTATCCATTCTCAATGCATTCAAGTCCTGATTGTTCCTGTACTGACTCTCGTTACCCTTCTATTGGGGTATTTGATACAAATCAATGCTTATGAATGGCCTGGGAGTGGAACCCATCATTTGCATACAAAGCGACTGCATCTTATATGAGAAATAGGGACTGTTCTAGTTCAAAAATTAATGGTTGGTGAAGAAAACTTACCTGCTTATCTAACAATTTTAAGCAAATAGAGTTGTAATCGATATACACAATTTATCAAATCAACCCATTTGAAGAAATTTATACCATAATTGGCGAAATGGGTGGAATTAACCAATGTCCCCACGATGAATCTCAATCAGAGCATTGGCAGAAAGCCACGAACATAATTTGGATCATCCACATTGAATCTGCTTGATATATGGATGGAGATCAACAATATGATTCATATATGGATGGAGATCAACAATAAGATATGTTTTTAGGCCTCTAATTGATGATGAAAACAAATTGGATATGGAGCAACCCTTATAATCATCTTTGTTTTTTTTTTGTAATGAAACAACCAATAGACATGTTGTTGGAAACTAATTTAGGTTTGCACCATAATTTACCAAAGGAAATTTCAAACATTTCCAGAAGTCTACTACATGAAAATTTTTCCACAAATTTATTGTCTAACTTATCCCGAAATAGAAATAAGACTCTCAAATTTGTTGTCTAATTTATCCAGATGGGTGGCTCAACGATGGTGTTGATGAGACCAAAAGCAATTTGCCAGTTTCTCACTATGAGGATGGAAGGATGGCTATTGTGTGATATCATGTAGAACAAGGTTCTTGTTAGTCCCATTTTGTTTTCTCACTCATAAAACTATCGATGTACAATTTTACTTCATTCACCATAATTTGATTACTTAGTTGTGATTGACTTGTTGTGCTCTCATGTGTGCATGGAACATTACCCTTTTCTAGGGTAGCTAATGTGGCACATGCACTAAGAATACTGGAAAAAGCAAACTGATTTGGCTTAACTTGTGTTACCAATTGAGAGGTCTGATTCAAACTTCCTTTTCAAAATACAAGCATGGATTCCCTTACCATGTTCTAGAGCTCCAAGGGATTCACATGCACTTAGCACACTAGAAAACATGAATTGATCAGGCTTTATGCGAGCCCTTGTCATCTTACAAAAGAGTTCAAGGAATTCATCATAATGCTCATTTTTTGCATAATGTAAGTTTTCAGCATTATGCTCTTAGGATTGACGAGTTTTGGTCTTGAAGGCAATGAATTGGTCGAATACTTTGGGCTCAAAAGGTGATGGAAGGCTCGACAAGGTGATAACAAAAAGCATAGAAGATAAAATGTGGAAAGGATGTAGATAAAGTGTGATAAGATCTAATGGGAAAGCTTGCAAACTAGCAATTTTTAGAACCCTAGGAAAGACCAACTGGAAGAAGAAGAAGGAAATGGATGGTGGATATCAACCAACATATCTTCTTTTTCCTTAATCTTTCTAGGTTTTGTAACAAATGCACCATTAGACCCAAACCAAAAATCTTCTTGTCGAAACTCTCTATCTTCTTACCTAGTAAGGTTGAATGGTAAAGATTAGATATTGGGGATGGCCTTAACAAAATCACTTTCCTGAGAGAGAAGAATGAAGGATTAGGATTAGGATTCAAAATCCCCCTGGGTGAGGCATGCTAGTCTATGCCAATAGGTTTACTAAGGATGCCATCCAAAAATGGGGGAAAGCATCCCATGGGTTTCCCCAAGAGGTTTTCCTTGGAACAATATATAATCAACTCACTTAAGTTAATAATGCCAAGAACTTAGGCATTTAACTTAATTAAATTCACATTAATTAAAAATTTCATTCACTTTACGAACGACTTCCACATGCTAGACATCGAGGCAATGCGGAAGTACCTGTCCGATGATAAATACATCAAAAACACATTGTGAGGATATATATACACAATGTGTTTTTGATGTATTTATCATCAGACAAGTACTTCCACATTGGCTCGATGTCTAGCATGTGGAAGTTGTTCATAAAGTGAATGACCTTTTTAATTAATGTGAGTTTAATTAAGTTAAATGCCTAAGTTCTTAGCATTATTAACTTAAGCGAGTTGATTAAATCCTAGCTATTAGATATAAAGTGAAGAGGAGAAATAATCTCATCCCTTGATCACATTAGGAGATCTAGGGTTTTGGATTTAGTGTTAACTCAACATAATAAAATGAAACCTAAGTGAGAGGATGAGAGTCAAGACACACAAAGAGTACAATGGAGCAAAGGAGGACTCTTTGCTCATATGTTTGTGTCATACATAGAGTGAGGAGATCTCATTGATTGGGTGAAGAGGACAATTCATCCAAGTGCGAGTGGGCAGGGTCAAAGGAAGGAGCAAGGGGCAACAAGGGAGATAGAAGCCAGGTAGGCTAGGCTAATTGCTTATTGTATTTTCCTCATATGGGCCATTATCCCAAGACAGGAGACCAAGATTTTATTTAATAAAATCAACTTAGATTTTATTTTCCCTTCGGGGTTTTTCCAGGGGTGTTTACCCAAATATCTTGTGCAATGTGATTGGTTTAAGTTTTATATGTCCGCTGATTTAATTTGTAAGTAACCTAGCTGTGCATTTATTTAATAAAGTGATTTTATTTTATCTAAGTGTCAGGTGCTAAGTTTAAGAAAATTAACACAATGGAGGGGGGATTTAGCTAGAACAGTAGACAAGGGAGATATAATTTAATATGGGAGAGGTTTTATAGGCTCTTAGTTAATGAACCTCTTCTTCTTCTGGTCTACAAATTGGAGTCCCTTACTATCAAGGGATAAGGATTGCACCACTAGCTAGTGATAGTGGTCGCTTTGTTTGCATCCCATTTGTTTGTGTAAAATAACCAATGTACATTTGTTGTTCATATTAATAGTTAAACAAGGAATTTTATTCAGAAAAAGCTAGAGGTAAAACAATGGCATCAAAGAACACAAGAAAACTCATTTAAAAATGCATGACAAGGTAGTTCGTTTAGTCCAAATGTTGCCATTAAGATTCTTGCATATGTTTTTGAAAGTTAATTTTCTCTAACTTTAGTTGAGTTTTATCATTTATTGGAGACTCTTCTCACGTCTATCCTTAGATTTCAGGTGCAAGAACAGACTTAACTATGTGGGAAGAAAATCCACTCAATCTGTAAGATAACTTGTTTTTCCATAGTTCGTCACATGATTTTTCCATTACAAAATGTATTTACCCTCAATGCCTTTATATGAGTTGAATTCCCCAACTTACGCTCAATGCCTTTATATGATTTGAATTTCCAAGCCTACCAATGGATTTATAAAGTCTTTGGAATTCCTATTCCAAATTGCTTATCAAGATCTGTTAACAGACCAACAAAAATATCCTTTGTGCAAGTCAAGCCTTGACAGTGACTTGAAGAAGAAACTGAAAGCCAAGTTAGGGAGAGTCTGGAAAAAAAAATAAACTATCTCAACATTTGTATACATGCATTAGACACCAGGACACTAAGCATGAGATCAGAAATTTGTTGTTTAATGCCAAAACTTGAGGCCTATGATTTAGATACCAGGTCACCGAGCACAAGATTAGAAAGATATTGTTTAATGAAAAAACATGAGAAGAAACACAACTTTAGCTATTGATACTTTTCCCTAAGACTGAGAAGGTCCTAGATTGAGGATTGTAGCAAGAAAATGTACTACAGTAAGGCTTTTCCCTTCAGCTTCTCAATGACTAGCCAAGTCTATAACAAGGGGAATTCCAAATACTCTCAAAGTCAAGGAAGTTATCCAACCAAATTGCTTGCTCCAAACAATTTTCATCAAACACATCACATAAACAAAAGAAGCCATAGTCTGATGGTCAAGACCTCATCCTCCACTCTTCTTGAAAGGGGAAATCTATTTTTCTCTGAAGGAGAGAAAGTTATGGAAATTAGATGAAATTCCAAACTGTCAAAGTATTTTTACCCTAAACAACAAAAAGAAAAACCCAATATAACCAATGTTACCAGAATCAACAATTCGAGAAAACAATTCTTTGTTTTTTACAGATTTTTGTGACCTTTTGCCTATATTTTGCATTTCTTCCAACTTTTATTTTTTGAACCCTTGTCAAGTTATTGCCATACACCACTTTTGCAGCATTGATAATAACCCACTCAATGTCTTTGTCCACCATAATGGGGAGAAAGGAATAAAGTATAAGCAATTCATTCTTATATAATGATTACCACAACCCTATAGAATAACAGTGAAATGCCTCAACAAAAAATAACTCTTTGCATATCCTATGCTTCTAAGAAGTTGAAGTCACTTTTAATATGGGTGCAATGCTCCAAGTAACGTGAGTTAGAATCCTACTTTCACTGTGAGAGCAAGGAAGAAAGAGGTGTTGTAGCAATACTCCTAGGCTCTAGCACTACATTTCAAAAAGAATGTTTTCACATCTATAAGATATGTCCTAAACTAGCGTAAGTTTTGGTCAATATCAATAGTAGGGTATCTTGTAATTCGTAACATTAAATGAGCACCAAAATCGGTCAAGGATTATTGGAGTATGTGAAGCAAGGTTGAATAAGTTTTATCCAAATGTCGGTCCATTCACTCTAAATTTTTCCTAAATGCCACTAAACTCCAATGGAAAGGGCCTTTACTACCATTCACAAGGCAATGTCGCAGCCTAGGCCACTTTATCCTTATAGTTCCAAGTCTAGTTTTATGTTTGCAGGTGACAATAGTTGTGACAGCCATAGCAACAATGCAAGCTATAATTATGTCAAAAATGTTCGATTTTTTCCTTTTCACGAGATGCTTCCTATTATCACTATGTGGCAAGTGTTCTCTTCCAAAATCTGGGAATATCACAATGCAATGTAGTCAACTTGCAACACTCTAGAAAAATCCCTCTAGATAAGAAGTCAAAGGTGGGGGGTACTTATTCCACCAAATTCACCTAAGTTTTGGTCAATTTCAATAGCAAGGGAGCTTGTAAGTTGTAACGTTGAATAAGCACCAAAATGGTTCACTGTGAGAGCAAGGAAGAAAGAGGTGTTGAAGCAATACTCCTAGCATTGCATTTCAAAAAGAATGTTTTCACATCAGTAAGATATGTCCTAAATTAGTGTAAGTTTTGGTCAATTTCCATAGCAGGGGAGCTTGTAAGTTGTAACATTAAATAAGCACCAAAATGGTTCAAGGATCGTTAGAGTCTGTGAAGAAAGGTTGAATAATTTTTACCCACATGTCAGTCCATTCACTCTAAATTTTTCCTAGATTCCATTAATATCCAATGTAAAGGGCCTTTACTAGCAGTCACAAGAAATGTTGAAAACATCATGTCAACGAATATATCACCAAGGATATGGAAAGAAACTTATCAGCAACATCAAGGATAATATTGGAAAATATCAACAAACTTAAAAAAATATAAAAATATTCAATTTTTTTCAATTTTTTAAGCATCTAAAGCAACCTCCTCCCTCTATCCCTTTTATGGGTAAATATAATAGTGGATAACTCTTTTTTTTCTTAATCCCCTGCTTTCCCTCTTCAAATTGGGCAAAAAAATACCCAACTCTGCTAATTCAACCGATATTTCCAATTCTTTCAATATTTTGTCGTTATATCATGATGTTGGAAATATATTGTTGGAATATGTATAGGCATATGTGCTTGTCATTGATGGCAAGATCAGAGTATGCAACGAAGGAAAAATAGGGACAACGTAAGCTCAGAAGAGATAGTGCAAAAGTGCACGAAGAGTGCAAGAATGTGCTCGTTTATTTAATGGCAAACAGGTAGGCAAGGAAGATCAACAGCGCAGGGTTAACTGCATGGAAAGATTGGGAAATAACTCCATTTCAAAGTTTTGGATACCGAGATATTGAGAATTCAAGAGATGAGACTCTTCAACACAGGATTCCTAGAGTTGCGAAATCCGAAATCCCAAAATCCTGAAATAGGCACATAAATGAAGAGTTTCGCAGATCGGGAAATAACTCCATTTTGGAGTTTCGAATACCGGGAGATTGAGAAGTCAAGAGATGAGAATCTTCATCATAGGAGTCCCAAAGTCGCGAAATGACAAAGAATCCATATCGTAGTTTCCAATACCGGGAGTTAGAGGAGTCAAGAGTCAAGACTCTTCATCACAGGAGTCCCAAAATCGTGAAACCCGAAGTCGTGAAATGTCACAGAATACATACCAGAGGTTCGGATACTAGGAGTTGGAGGAGTCAAGAGTCAAGACTCTTCATCACAGGAGTCCCGAAATCATGAAACTCGAGGTTGTGAAATGTCAAAGACTACATACTGAAGGTTCGGATACCGAGAGTTGGAGATGTCAAGGACTCTCACCACAGGAGTGTCGAAATGTTGATTCGCTGAAATGCGAAGCGCTGAAATAACGGACTGTTGATCTGACTCCATTTCAGAGTTCTAGATATCGAGAGTTGAAGTGTCGAAACACTTCACCATAGGAGTGTCAAAATGCTGAATCGTCGAAATGTGAAACATTGAAAAAACTGGACCGTTGATCTGACTCCATTTCGGAGTTCCAGATACCGGGAGTTGAAGTGTCGAAACACTTCACCAAAGGAGTGCTGAAATGCCAAAGTGTTGAAATGTGAAATTGTGAAATGAAGTTTTTGAATAAGGTTGTGGTCACATCGTCAAAGAGTTGTAGAGAAGTGTACGTCCAGCTAAGCTCCTTTTTTGGAGTTTCGGGGATCTCGACTGGGAGTATCGAGACACTTGATCACACAAATCCTGAATTGTCGAATGCCGAAATGTTGAAATGGTGAAATATCTATGTAGCCGGTGGTCACCACCAGTGGTCATAGAAGTGGAAGGAGCTAGCATAGTTGGGCTCCATTTCAAGGTTTGCACTATGACTTCTAGAAACCACTGATGGTTTCTTCCAGAGGAGTGGAAGAGACTTCTATGTGATTTCCAGAGGAGCGGAAGAGTCTCAAGGAATCTTCTAGTGGGATGAAGACTGGTCATAGAGGTGATTGACAGCTGGAAGGGCATTGAATCTTGTAATGAAAACAGAGAGGTTGAGCTCAAATGTAAGGGATAATATGAAGAGTCTCGACTGTTGGAGAGGTAAAGGAATCTCGGGATAACACCCAATGATGATATACACATGAGTTAAACTACCAGAGAAGCTGAAGAGTTGCTATGATGATCAGGTAGAGAACTCGACATGGAAAAAGCATGCAAAAGCATGGGAGACAACATGCACAAGGGGCACAGAAACTATAAGTATGCAGAACAAAGAGGAGAAAGGTGTTGTTGAGAAGAGAATTGGAGGTGTGTAGAAGGAGGAGTTTGCAGCAGCTGAAATATAGAGAAAAGGAATGGTGCATTGAATGGATATGGCATACAGAGCATAAAAGGAAAGAGGCACAGAAAGCGCAAACATGGGTGCAGAAATATAGTGAGACAGTGAAGAAAAGTGAGAGGAGTGATCAAAACTACCTTGGGCAATAGGCCTTTCAGCAGTTTGCAGAAGAAAAACTCTAAATGAAAGATCCTCTTGGTTCAGAGTTTCGGGGAACTAAAGGGGTGACTTGACTGGATCCTCCAATTCCAAGTCATTCACCGTTGAGAAAATCACAAGACCGATTAGAGACAATGCAATTGTTACAGTGATCCAACCTACATCATCCTATAACAGCTACAACTCGACTGGATCCTCCAATCTTGAGCTGTTCTAACACAATGAAAACAAAGATATGAAAGAAACTGACATTCATCAGGCAAGAAGTCTCAAGAGTCAATTCATAACCAGAATAACCAGTGCTTCATTAAATATTTTACAATCAAGAGCCTTTCTCAACCATCGATGCTTGAAATATATCAAAACTAAGTATATATACCCCTAAACAATTTCCCAACAGAGGCGTCCTAGACTTTCAGGATGGGGCATCTCTTCAATCAAATTTTGCCTCCATTCTTCTGTCATACGCCATCTTAACTCTGCATGGCTCATGCTAAGGGGTAGATGAGCCCTTAAATGATGAATTAGCGTGTGCAGGCTTCTCTGGTGAGTCAAGGACTCAGCATGGGGTCTGTGGAAAAAATCATTATAGAGGACCATCTCGAGAAGACTTCCTGCCAAGACATCCATACCTTTCAATTAATGTGTGAGGTGAGTTTTCAACCAACCCCTCTCTTCTTCATTCATTCAAAGCAGGTATTAGGGTTGAGATCAAATCGAATCGGCACCTGGAGAACACAGTGATCCCTTCTATATCTAAACCCGACACTTAGGCCCTTTGCGCAGTTCTTTCTATCACCCACAAGTGACCACGGGCTGTGACCCTATGCCTATCTTTAAAGGCGCTTTCATCATTTCGCGTTTCATGGATGGGAGGAGGTTGTTCCTCATGCTTCGAAGCTACGATAGGTGAAACGGTGACATGGCTTGATCGTGCACCACGCATCCCCTTGGATGGATGACTGAGATCTTTTGGTGATACTGTGGGCCCTAGTCCTGGATGCCTTTGGCACTTCGCATCTCACGGCTGGGAGGAGGTTGCTCCTCATGCTTCAAAGTTATGATATGAAAAACGGTGACATGGCTTGATCATGCGCCACGCGTCCCTCTGGATGGACGGTCCTGATCATCTCGGAAATAATGTGGGCTCGGGTCCTAGACGCCTTTGGCACTTCATGTCTCGTGGCTGAGAGGAGGCTGCTCCTCATGCTTCAAAGTCGCGATGGGCGAAAAGGTGAAGAGCCTAATCGCGCACCACGTGTCCCTGCAGAATTTATGACTGATCAGCTTGGTGAGATCGTGGGCCCCGGTCCTGGATGCCTTCGGCACTTTCACTATGAAAATCTCGAAAGGCCCCACCTGTGGCTCAGATCTTGTGCCACGTGTCCTTCTGATGAATGACTGAGATGGATTTTTCATTAAAAGGGGGCTACCTCAATTCCCAGGTTCGCTTGACATGATCTGGCGCTAGGACCGTGGGCTCATCTTCAAAGGTGCCTTCGGCATTTCGCATTTTGGCAATTTCAGCTATAGTGGATAGGAGATCTCTTGTCTCTCAAAATGTCAATCCCTAAAATGTCGATTGGCTGCCACCTGCCCCAACTGGATCGGATGGCTCAGATTTTGTCTTGAAATATAGGTGCTATCTCTTGTGCTATATCTTGGGCAACTTGGTATCCCCAAAATCCCAATGACCGTCGATCAACTCTATAGATGGATCTCGGCCGCTAATAGCAAAACTTCACCCGCTCGCTTGACTTGTAGCCTGAAATGAGATTTTTCCATCCTGCGCTTAGGTGCTTCTCATGCAACCTACAGACCTAGGTACTCTTATGCCCAAGACAAAAATTGTTGTTAAAAGATGCTAACGTGGCACTATTCAGATGTTGACATGGCACTATACAGATGTTGATGTGGCACTGTATGGATGTTGACGTGGCACTATATAGATGATGACATGGCACCATACAGACGATGATGTGGCAGTATGGATGACACATGGCAGTTGACTAGGCTGGCTAACGTGGTTGTACAGATGACATGTGGTAGTTGACATGCAATAGTGATGTGGCTCAAGCCAATAGCAAGGTGACTTGTCATCGAATAAGGAGGCACCACATGGCACCTTTCGGAAGGCCAAATCTGGTGGTTCCACCAAATCTAGCGGTTACCACCAAATCTGGTGGAGATCCTCCAAATCTGGCAGAATGTTGCTAAATCTGGCTAGTTGTCGCTAAGTTTGGTGAATTGTCACTAAATTTGGCAGAGTCTGGATTATATAGCTGGGCATGGAAATCCAGAAAAAATATTTTTTTGGCATGCACATTGACATTGTACGGACTGTATGGATCTGACAGGGTGCATCATTAGGATTCGTGCCAAGGGGAAGTGTCGAGCGGTTGTTCAGAAGTAGGTCAAATTTATACTCAAAAGTTGAAATTTTTTTAGGGAAGTTTGAATATGGATTTTGTTTTTGCATCCAAGTAGTCGAACAAAAAAATTTCTCCAGAGCTCAAGATGTCGATCCAAGCATAGCCGACTTCATACTCAAAAGTCTCAGAATTACCGTTCCAACCAATGGTGATGTATGTTTCTATATAGAAGTTACATATCTGAAAGGTGGTTTAAGGAGCTGTTATGTAAGCCTTTATTTTGTATTCTTAAAGCATTGAAGATTAATAAGAAGCCATCCCCACTAAGACAAAGGCCTGGAGACATAGGCAAACTTGTGTCAAACTTCGTTATCAATCTTAGTGTTATGGTTTGATGTTTTTACTTCTTATATGGGTGAAACATTATTTCATTAAGCTTCTTCTCTTAATTCCTAAATGGTAAAATAACTCATGCATAAACTTAACCATAGTATTTAAAAGATAAATTAGAGATCACCCTAAATATGGGTTTTTTAGAAAATTCAATTCTCAAGTTCTTGTGACCATATTTAGTGGTAAATATGGCTCACAGATTTATTGGTTAGCCTAATTAGGATTTGAAATGAAGAGAATGCTCATAATGAAATAAGAAGAAATTGAGTTGTGTGCAGGTTGCAGGTCATTCATCCAAGAGTCCAAAACATGCATTATTCAAAAATCAAAATCAGTAAGTTTGTTGGAGTTACAATTAGTAGACTTACTTTAACAAAATTCAATATTAGAATAGCTTAACGTTTGTAGACTGATTAATTTCTAGTTTCTAAATGCCCATGGGAAGATTCTTGACACTACTATAGATTTTAATGCTAAAGAACATAATTAATTAAAACACCCAAGGAATATTTAGACCTGGGGATTTCTAAGAATTTTGATTCTTCCACCTTTGTTCATGTTTTTTTGTTGATTTTCTTTTGAATATCTAGGTCATTTAAACACCAAATTTAAAATAAATATTGCTTGGTGAAGTGAAAGTGCCACGGGCATGACATTAACCAGTTCCCATACACAGTTTGGGTAGCTGCAATTCTTGGTGGTAGTAAAGCGCTGGTACAGGATCAAACCTAGACTTTTAACATTGTTGTAGTAACCAAACAAGCGTGAAATTAGGGTCATAGTAGCTACTCTATTTCATGTGGAAAGAAGGGATGGATGGTTCTAGAAAGAAAGGAAATATGGATGGCATGACTATTTCCAGAAGGGAACTACTAGGGTCCCCCCTTTTTCCTTTGGAGACCCTTCTAGCTAGGAAAGAAATGGATATAAGGAAGGGGGTTCTTGTTGATGGCTTCAATATGCATTCTTGCATCCATCGACTACTTTAAAATCTCCTTAGAGTGTCCTTTGTACAGGGTCCTGTCATTCTTGTGTCACTCAAATTATTTTGTAGATTGATTAAAGGTGAGATGTAAGAGACTATGATCTCAAGGATCAATCTATCCTAGTGGAATTATTATTATCCTTCAAGGAAAAATGATTCATTTCTTCCTTGTATTATATCATTGTATTATGTGTTTTCATATATTACAATTAAGGTTAGATGTAACACACATATATTATCTTCATTTGAGGGCTTAAACCCCTCTTTCGAAACAAGAGCTAATTAGTCGACTGAGCTTAGTAGCATTGAGGTAATCATAATCCTCTCTTTATGTAGAAAAAAGGAAAGTATACACATGCCCATGAGGCTGTATGGTGGGATCATATATGTTGTGTAGTAATATTAGATTCTACATCATTGTAAAAACCTAAAACCCCTCATTCTCCCAACTAAAATCACCCACTCAAGAACTGCCCCAGAAAATGAAAAATCAAGGTTTGCAAGAGGGCCCCTTGAACTAGCGAAGACCTCTACCTGTTGGTCCCTTTGTTTTGGAAAAGCCTTGATTTTGGTAAAGTACCGCAGGCCAGTTGGAAGCCTAAAAGAACTAGAAATAGTCAAAAGCATCATGGGCCATCTGGAATTCTAAAAGAAGTGGAAAAGGTCAAAAAAATCACGCGTCAGCCAAAAGTCTAGAAGACGGCGGAAGACACATTACCACAAGTGGAAGAAGGAATAAAAAAAACAACAAACAACAGATATGATTTAGTCACATGGATTTATCAAAGACAGGAAAAGTCTAAATAAGAAGTTAATGTAATAGAAAAAGGGTTAATAGGTTAATAAGAGTGTTAGTAACATTACCCGTCTGAAGCGCAAGAGCGATTAGGTCTGCAAGTGGCGTGATGAGTGTCGAGCGCAGCTCACAGAAGAAATCTATTTCAGGTTTAAATCGAACAAGCGAGCAGTCTGATTTTAACGATCAGGATTTATCCAAAGGGATAGATCAACGGTTGGCAGGAAATCATGGTTAGCGAAGTTGCGCTGAGGTTAGCGCAATGGATAGCGCCCATATTTTGTACAGGAATGGATGGCAGCCATTCATCCCAAAGGACGCGTG
>JASDQU010241749.1:39789-51649 GCA_032191745.1 Picea mariana | reverse complement strand
TTATTAATTACACATCGTACTGGTGTATTTCAAATTTTCTAGCACACTAACTGAAGCAAGTTAGAAAAATAACGCACACTTACTATCAATACTTTAAAATTTATTACAAAAATAAAGTTGTGCATTATGCATACCGCACCAGTGCACTATGAACGACATAGCACACCAAAAAACATAACTTCTAAAAAAAAATAGAACACGCGTTTATCATCGATGTGCTAAAATATACAACAAAAAAATGAGCGGGAATTTGATTTTTTGTATTTATAAAGGAAAACTATATTCATTGTAATATTGTTTTCCAAATTTGAATACTTGTCGATTGAGTCGGAGGATGATCTCTGCAAAACCCTAGCCTCTTCGCAAGATAGCGTGTCGGACTTCAAGCACAGACCCCCCCCCCCCGCGAAACCTCACCAGTGCGATAGCCAAACACTCGGCCTCCACTGTCACAAGGGTATGGGAGCAGAAGAGGGGGGGGAACCCCCCTCATACTGCAATGTAGCGGCCAATGAAAAACCAGGAGCAAGAACAAAGCGACCCACCTTCGAGCCATCGTCGCAAGTCCGGGACCAGCTCCTAGCCAGAGAGAAGAATCTCAGAGAAGAAATGGAAACAGAAGTAGGAACCTCTCAACCAAGGCTGCCAAGAAGCTGGGAACCAGGCAAATGCATACCGCAAATGGAGAAGCCACCAAAATACCTCATCAGTTCAACCTGGGTTGGAGAGCACATGCAATTTATGAGAGAGAACGCCCTCATTGGCAAATTTCTAGGGCTTTGGCCAGCAAAAAGAGACCTCTACAAATGGATCAAGCACTGGTGGAATCCCAAGGGGGACTACGAGCTCCAACTCAGCTCCAAGGGTTTCTTCACCATCATTCTATACAACTTAGAAGACAAAGACAGAATCTTCGAAAATGGGCCTTACTTCTTCAACTCGGCAGGGTTGTTTCTCTGCTTCTGGACTGAAAGATTCAACCCAGACAAAGAAGACTTCACCATGGCCCCTGTATGGATACGCCTGTACTCCCTCCCACAAGAGTTCTGGTTGGAAGAGATTCTTATGGGCATAGGGAACACCCTAGGACAATATGTGAAGGCTTCAAAAGCCATGCGACAATGAAAATACACCTCATATGCTAGGATCTGTGTTTACATGAACATATCCAAAGCACTGCCTAGGGCGGTAACCCTAGAATACCAGGATGAGGACTGGCTACAAACCCTGGACTACGAGCATATACCATTCAGATGCAGAAGATGCCATGAGCATGGCCATCTCTATCGAGACTGCCCCATCATCAAGCAAGCCATGAAAGCAAGCGAAACCCTGCAGAAAGATGGCTTCACCACAGTAGCATCAAAAAGAAGAAACCCACCAAGGAAGCAGACCATGATGAACAGGAAAAATATTGCCACTAAGAACTCTTATGAGATTCTGGAGCAGCTCCCCGAGGAGCAAGAAGTTCAAGACCCGCACAAAAACCCTCAGCAACCACAAACAACAGGCCCAAATCCCGACCCCAATCCTTCAATAGGTGAGATCCACTTGGACAAAAAAGGAGAAGGCGACGGAGACACCCCAATGGCGTTGGACGATCGGGATCTGGTAGGAATAGATCTAGAAAAGTTGGAGGAGGCTCTGAGCCAAAAGAACCTACAGACCCTCCCTGAAGAACAACTACGCAAGGTACACAAGGTCTTTCTTAATTCCTCTACAGGGTCTGCGGCACGCCTGGGTATAGCGATGGACTCGAACTCTGGCACAAAGAGAGCCCTTCGCGAAAAAAAAAGGCGGGGGAGGAAAACGGCACATCAACTGATAAAGGAAGCTTTTAATCTCATGATAAACTCAGGTCAAATACACAATCTTTCGGAGGGATACCTCCACTCAACACCTCCCTCTTAATAATGAAGATCATCACATGGAACATCAGAGGACTAAACGGTAGATACAAACAAAGGATCCTACGAGAATGCATCATGGCAGAGAAACCAGATATATTGCTGCTCCAGGAGACTAAATGTCGAGGAGTAGAAGCTGAAATAATTTCTCAGCGTATATGGCGAGAATGTAATTCCATAACAACGGACTCCACAGGAGCCTCAGGCAGCCTGGCCATCCTATGGAACCCATCCAATGTAACTATTAGTAAACCCTTTACAACAATCGGCACAATCACTGCCCACTTTGAGGTTATGGGCACGAACCAAGAAGGAGCCATCACAAATGTCTATGGGCCACTAAGTAGCCAGGACAAAGACAAATTCATGCAGAGACTCGAGATGATCAAGAACCTGGTAGCAACCCCGAATTGGATTTTAGGAGGTGACTTCAACATGATCCTGACATTGGAGGAAAAAACTGGAGGTATCAAAAAATTCGAGCAAGACAGCGGTAAGTTCAAAGCTCTCATTGATCATTTAAAATTAGTAGATATTGAGAATATCAATGGTATCTTCACCTGGTCCAATCGCAGATCAGGCATCCAGCATATTGCCTGTCGACTGGACCGCTTCTTGGTAACCGAGGAAACTATGGAATCAGGCTCTCATTTGGAAAGCCTCATCCTACCAAAAGCAGGCTCAGACCATTGTCCCTTGGCTCTGCAATTAGATCTGGGAGAACCTCCCAGATACAATCCTTTTCGCTTTGAGAAATTTTGGCTAGCACATCCGAACTTCAAACGACTAGCCAAATCCTAGTGGGAACAAGCGGAAATTGACCATGGTTCATGCATGTATAAGTTTCAACAGCGATTAAAGAAATTCAAACAAAGGTTAAAACATTGGAACAAAAACAGCTTTGGCAATTTACTTCAAAGCATAAAGATCATAGAGAGTAGATTGGGGGAGATTCAAAAGACCTTCATTTCTGGAGCACGAACCGCTGAACTAATGGAAGAGGAGGAACAACTTCAGGCGCAACTGGAGGAACGGCGAAAGCAGGAGGAAATCTTATGGAAGCAAAAGTCCAGAGTGCAGTGGCTCAAAGAGGGAGAGAAGAATAAAAAATTATTCCACAGAGCCATGATGCATAGAAGACATGTCAATAGGATCACGCACCTAGAGGACAGCCAAGGCAACTTAACCAGGGAACACTCCAAAATAGAGGAGGAACTGCTCAAGTACTATCAAGACCTTCTAACTGAACCATAGCAGAACAGAACGGAGGCGATCAGAAGAGTAACTAGCCACATACCGACACTAGTCACACTAGAACAGAATGCATCCCTAACTCGACCCATTACCCAAGAAGCGGTCGACCAAGCAGTAAAATCCATGCCAGCAGGAAAAGCCCCAGGCCCAGATGGGTTTACCGTGGATTTCTTCCACCATTGCTGGGATATGGTCAAGCAGGACGTGTGGGAAGTAGTCGAGGAATCAAGAGCTTCAGGCCTAGTACTACTAGCCCTCAATGCCACCTTCCTCACCCTCATTCCGAAGGAAGAACGCGTCACCAATCCCAAACAGTTTAGACCCATAGCCCTGTGCAACGTCATTTATAAAGTTATTACGAAGGTCATTGCTACTAGGCTCAAGCCCATCTTGTCGTTCCTCATCTCCAAGGAGCAGTCAAGGTATGTAGAAGGAAGACAAATCATGGACAGTGTCATCCTGGCTCATGAAGTTATACACTCCCTCAAGACTTCAAGGACTCCAGGTATGCTTATCAAACTCGACCTCTCAAAAGCCTTCGACCGGGCCAGCTGGCAATATATAAGAGCTATATTAGACTCTTTTGGCTTTGACTAGGCTTGGATAAGTTGGGTCATGCAACTCACCTCCTCCGCCTTCTTTTCCATCTTAGTCAATAGTGTACCCTCAAAGCCTTTCTCGCCTTCAAGAGGAATCCGTCAGGGGGACCCCCTATCCCCTTTTCTGTTTGTTCTCATTGTGGAAGGTCTAGGATGCTACATCAAAGCAGCAGTAACTGAAGGCTCCCTTAAAGGCCTACCTCTGCACAACATTCAGCCTGCACCCTCTCACAGTCAATTCGTAGATGACACCCTTCTCATGAACTCTCCCACCGTCCAAGAAGCCACAAAACTCAACTCCATCCTCTCAGACTTCACTGAGGCCTCAGGCATGTCGCTCAACCTGAACAAGTCCAAACTCTACTTCTTCAACACTCTGCCCCCTATCCAGCGTCATATTTCTAGACTTCTGGGTATACCCAGGAGCTCCCTTCCGTCCAATTATCTTGGGGTCCCTCTCAGTGGAGCGGCGGCCTCCACTATCTCCTGGGACAGCCTCCTCCTCTCCATTACGAACAGACTACTCAATTGGACTTTCAGACCTCTCAACATAGCCTCTCGACTGGTTCTCCTCAAGTCAGTTTTGCAAGCGCTGTCCACCTACCTCTTCACTGCCCTGGCGGCTCCCAAAAAAGTCATCAGAGCTATTCAAACCTTGCAGCGAAACTTTCTCTGGAGCGGACACCAACCAAACAAGAAATGGGCGCTAGTCAATTGGGACAGACTCTGCATGACAAAAGGTCAAGGTGGACTGGGACTCAGAGACCCAAGAAAACTAAATCAAGTAATGGGAGCCAAAATCTGGTGGAGATGGCTGAAGAGCTCGACAACAGGAGAAGGAAATATGCCCCACACTCTTCGGAAGATCAGCTAATCCAGCACAATGACCACATACAAGGCTCCAATATCTGGAACACAGCCTAGCAAAGTCGTACCCTGGTGCAAAACCACGCCTTCTGGGAGCTAAGAGACGGAGGAAGTGCCCGGTTCTGGAAAGACTCTTGGCAGCAACTCAAACCATTGGACATAATGGAAGAGCTAGCTGAGCTTAAACGAGCCCTTCACCAGAATGTCCACCTCAAAGTTAAAGATCTCTGGAAGCCACAAACCCCGCAGCAAAGGTGGCGCCAATGGAAGACCTCTCATCAAGAACTCGGGATCCCTGAAACTCTTGATCTACAGCATTGGCATTCTCAAGCTGCCAGCCGAAAAATACTGTATCGGGGGGGACCAGACATCCTAAGGTGGGGGTACACCACAGCTGGCACTTTCACTATCAAGGAAGCTTACTCTTTGCACGCAACCCAATAGGATGCTTGAAAGGAGTGTATCTGGACCAAAATCTGGAATCCTGCTCTCTGGCCCAAGGTCTCTACCTTTCTGTGGCTAGTGGCGCACAACAGGGCTTTAACCTGGGATAACCTATGGAAGAAGGGCTTCATTGGACCATCCATCTGTGTTCTATGCTCACAGGAGGAGGAAACCAAAGAGCACCTCTTCAATGGATGCCATTACAATCAACGGATCTGGGACTATGGAACACAAATCATGCGCAAGTCCAATCGAAACCGAAGTAGCATCAACTGTACAATTGAAATTTGGGACATCATCGCATTCAACAACCCAATTCTAAACCTCATTTGGAATCTGCTGCCGGGATTCATCCTTTGGCATATCTAGAAGGAACGAAACAAGAGAATTTTCCATTCTCTACCTTCCCTTCCTGAAGCCACCTGGGAAAAAGTCAGATCCATGATAGCAGAAACAATCAAGAACAAATCTTGGGCAGAGGAAGATTGGCAATGCAGCCCGGAGGAGCAGAGTATCTTGCAAAACTGGCAACCAATTCTAGGCAACCATCTGGCAACTAGAAGGCATAAGGCACAACCCACCAATCCAACCAACTGGACTCCCCCTTCAACTCACTTCATCAAAGTCAATTTTGATGGAGCCTCCAAAGGCAACCCAGGAGCAGT
Source organism: Picea mariana (assembly GCA_032191745.1). Taxonomy (NCBI): domain Eukaryota; kingdom Viridiplantae; phylum Streptophyta; class Pinopsida; order Pinales; family Pinaceae; genus Picea; species Picea mariana. The sequence continues at coordinate 45,913 of JASDQU010241749.1, read as the reverse complement.
AGGATATGGGGTAGTGCTCAGGAAACCAAATGGGGAAATCCTAGATCTGGACACAGGATTCCTTGGAGACACAACCAACAATGTAGCTGAGCTAACAGGACTCCTTAGAGGACTTCAAACAGCTACCGTCAAAGGTCATCAAAGGATAATCCTGGAAGGGGATTCACAAATCATCATCAGGTTAGCCACCAGAATCCTCCATGGATGCAACCCTGACAAAATCTCACCAAGCTGGAGACTACATGGTCTGCTCGCAAACTTCGGTCACCACTTACAACCCCATCTTAGCATCACTACTTCCCACATAAAAAGAGAAGCAAATAAAGTGGTTGACAGACTAGCAAACGAGGCAATTGAAAGGGGCGATGAACACTTAAGATGGGAAGGCCCAGGATCACCAGCTCTAGAGATCCTCACTTGATGTCAAGCCTTAGCCATCAGCGATCTTCACTCCCCGAATGGGGTGACACGCGGTGCAATAGTGCCATGCGAGAATGAGCCAGGATGCAGACTTAATGCATCCACTGGCTCATATCACCACGGCCATTAACCCCACATGAGTCTGCGCAAACGCATTAATACGATGAGGCCCCTCACGCAAGGGAAGGGTACCCCTCCCCAGAGCATTAACAAGCAGCCTTTAATGGCGAGGGTTGATATTTCGGTTATGGCAATTGTTTGGGCATCAACGCTCATTTCCTGAATTGCAAGACCCGACAACAATTTGTTTCGGGAGGCCTCTGTCTTGGAGGCAAACCAGAGCTGCGGTGGCCTCTCTCCTGCCTCCCTGGTACAGTGGCCGCACTCAGCACCCTCGCCTCTCCTTCGGAGTAATTCGACAAGCAACCGCAGCATTAGGAATTTTCACTGCGCTCTCACCATGCCACGAGTTAGAGGGAAACCGCGTCGGGGAGCAGCCTGGTATGCAGCGGCGTCGCAGCGTAAACGAAAAGAGCAATTTGAGACAGCCATGGTAATAGTGGCCAGAAGGCGGAAGAGCAGACCACGCACGCCTCCCATGGCGTACGTGGAGGAGGTCATCCCCGAAGGAGGTTTGCCCAGTCCACCTGGTAAATTGTTCATGGTACCGAAGAATTGTAACCTGAGTACGAGCTTCGATTCTTATAGCACTCGACAGCTAGCAAGAAATGTTTTCGACCCTGCCGCATCCAACGCAGAGGCGCCTTACTCCCCCTGTTTCATAGAAGAGGAAGCTCCTCCTGAGCATACCAAGGATTCAGAGGACCTAGGCCGAGCTCAACACGAGCACAGGACACCGGAAACAGAGGCAATCGCTAGCGAGGATTTCATGGGTAGCCACCGTTCAGACCAACCACCTTCAGTCGACTGGGAATGCCTCAATCTTGTTTTCGAGATAAGGGACAAGTTGGACGATCAAATCTTTCGCCTAGTGCGTATGGACCAGTGGCTCGACATGTTCTTTGCTACCCATTCCAGAGCATCATCAAAGAAGCAATGTCTGACCTGCGCAAGACCCTACTCATTCCCAGCGAGATGGAGGCACTCCAAGGTCTAGGGCAAGCAACTCGGTACAGAGGTTACTCAATGCTTAAAACCTGGCTCTGATTTTGGTGTTGTTATTTCATTTTATGTCTTAGGATAGTTAGTTACCAGGTTATATTAATGTTAGCTAGAAGAAACAGTTTTAAGCTTGCAACTGTAAGTCCTGGTTTCCTTCGGGCAGGATGCCGCACCGTTAACTCTGTTAATTCTGACAACGATGCAAACTGTGTGACAAATGGACATGGATGCCCAGCTGTCCTGGTTTCCTGCTCAGGCAGGACAGCTGGCATCATCAACAGTTTTGTATTTTGGCTATTTTGGATATGGTAATATAATAGGCACCACCCCCTTTTTTACTTAAAAAAAAAATATATTGTTTTCCAAATTTTAGTGTTGATATTTATGCAAAAAAGATTTATCAATAAATATTTCCCAGTGGGTGGATTTCTTTTAAAGAGCCAAATTCAAGGGGGAGTATTGTAGGTCACATAGAAATCTTCAGAGGAGAAAGTTCAAGTATATGATTTGATTTTTTTAATCATCTTGATCATTCTACTATTTTATTCAAACAATTTTCAGTGCATTCCCAAACAAAAAAAAAGGGTTTCATAGTTACATTCAGTATTGGAAGCCCTAATTTCCTGATTGTTCTTTTGCTTTCTCCTTCTGTATTTCACAAGAATAAAAAAATTTAAGCACAATTTATTTATAGGATTTGGTTATTTATATATGGGTTTTTCTTATCCATTGCAATGAAACCACTCATCGCATTTTATCCCAAAACATCATGTCACTATTGATTTTTTTTAAATGCCTTCGCAGTGACCGATGCGCTCTATACACAGTAAGCGCACCAGAGCGGTTTTTTTTGTAAACAACACTGCTTTATTTCAATTTGAGATATTCTTAAAAATCATTTTTCGTGGTCGATGGTGCACATTTTACGTAAATACGCACCGAGATGCATTGTCTACAAAGTGCACTCTTGAGTTTAAAATTGAAACAATGTTGTTTTTATATGGAAACTGTCATTTCTTAAATTTCTTTAGTGCTCGATGATGCATAATAAATAGTACTTAGCAAGCCATGTTTTTATTAATTCATAAAGCATTGGCTGAATACAAAAAGATGTAAAATGTTTTCAATTTTGCAACGAAGATATTATATTATATCGATGTGTATGTATGTGTGGTGCACTGGTGAGTATAAGTATTGTTGACACCCCAGTGAAAACTATCTTAATATATGCACCAAGATCTTCTTTTTTTAATAATAATTTTTGTATATTTTTTTCAGGGAGATTTTGAAAATTCCAAGAAACAAACAAGGGGAAAATAAAGACATGTCAATAGGGATGTCCAAAAAAGTGTAGAAGAAGACGTTAAAAGAGATGAACATAATTACGTCACAAGAGGATCCATCCTAACTACAATGTGCATCAGATGTATGTAATCATTTTTGTATTATTTTATGTACATTGAATTTAAGTATCGCATGAAATACTAATTTTCAATTTTTATGTTGTAGAAAAGAAAAATAAATAGAATACATTAGACAAGACGATGAGGAATAAAATGGTTGATCACAAACTTTGTGAGTATTTAAGTTTTCATCATTTCTTAATATTTCATGTTTGTTGTAATATTTATATTTAAATAATTAATTTACACTTGTCCATGGATTTCTTTGTTGGCACAGGGGCAGACCTAGGGTTCATCTCTAACAATGCACCAACAAGCCCTAACTATTGGCCCTTTTGGCAAAACCTATGATGCATATGTAGTCTCACCCGAAGTAGCAATAGGGGGTTGCAGGACACGGGTGTCTACAACCAGAGGAAATGCAAAGTGTATCGAAAGAAATAGCAACACAACATCTAGANACCAGCTTAAACCTACTTCGCACAATTATATCTCAGATCTAACACAATAATGCAATAGAAAAATAATCAGAACACAAAGAACACAACATCAATCACACATAACACCAGATATATGTGGTTCACCCTTTCCCTAAGGCTACGTCCACAGAACTGTGTTTCTTGATATTATATAAAACATTCAGTTCTATCTACATTCTTATCTTGCAAATCTCTCTCTCTTATTCTCTCTTCCTCTCCCTTTCTTTCGCACCCAGCTGCAGGGTTGATCTTTTCACCCAGCTGAAGATATTACAATACCAGAAGGCTCTTACTCTCAACACTTCTCTCTTTCTCAACAACAATAATCACTCTATCAACAATCACAATCATAGCAACTACCATCCATAACTCGAATGTGAATGTGAACCCAAACCCCTCTTCTCCCCTCTAGGTTCTTATTTATACATTACAAATAACTTTCGTACATCCTTAGGTCACATCCTAGGTGTCAAAAACCCTAGGTGTTTAAAACCCTAGGTCAACTTGACCCACGTGTTTCGGGCTTCGCCAGCTTGTATTTCCGTCTTTCATGCGAGGTGCTCCAAAGCATCTAATGGTATCTTTTTCCGCTTGCTGAGTTTTCCATGATCCCTCTTGCTTGTTGATCTGTCCTCCTCGATCTTCTCATCCAACAACTTTTTTTCCTTTACTTTGCTTCGTATTTTCTTCTTATTTAAGCACTTCGACCTGATCTCAGTCAACCTTCCTTCCACGTAGTTTGAATTTATCCTTTTCTCTTCCTTTTTCTTCACTTTCTTCCTTAGTCCATACCCAGGGCCCAACAGGTCCCCAACACCCACAGGTGACTCATCCCGAGGCACTGCAGATCTAATTCTTTTGTTTTAATTCGACTTCAAACTGCGCAGCACAGCCTGTACTTTCTACTCTATTCCTCCCCACTATGTGCAGACTGTCTTTTCTATGTCTGGTACCTAGTTTCAACTTCACCTGGTACCTAGACCCTTCTTCTTCTGCTTTTATCGAGATTTGCAAGGCAACTAGTTTTCATAGTACAATTTCAACCTACTCTCATTCACCAATCCTTCCTTCCATTCCCCATTCAAAGTCTTCAGCTGCACAACTTCTCCTTCTGTAACATAGGCCACCTCATATGGCCCTAGCCAATGCGTCCTGAACTTCTTGTAATATACCAATACCAGATCTCCTTCCTTAAAGGCTTTCTTCCTTATGTGTCTGTCATGGTAAGCCTTCTCTCGTTCCTTCTATACCTGCTGATGGAATCCTGCAATAAAACAACCTTCCTCTAGCTCTACCAACTGTGCAAGTCTATTTTTCACAGCGCCATTGTCATCCATATCTATGAATGTTGCAATTCTCGGGATAGGAACTAAATATTCCATAGGCACAACCGCTTCTAAACCATAAACCAACTTAAATGGAGTTTTCATTGTCATCTTCTTACAAGTGGTTCTATAGGCCCATAATACTGTTGGTAATCTCAAATCCCAGTCATCTCTGTTCACACTGTATATCTTCGTCAGCGCAGTCTCCAATATCTTGTTGAAATCTTCAATAGTACCATTTGCCTGCGGGTGGTATGAAGTGCTCTTCTGGTGATGAACTTCAAATTCTTGAGTCAAGCCTTCAATAGTATTATTAATAAAATGTGTACCTTGATAACTCATGAGGATCTTAGGGCATCCAAACTTGGTTATGATGTCATCAAATATGAATTTTGTAGCTATAGTTGCACTACAATCCTTGACTTCTCTTTCTTCTACCCATCCGGTCAAATACTCTATCCCAGTGATGATGTATCTTTCTCTTGTGCGCTTCCCTAGGGGGTTGATAGGTCCCATGAAATCAATTTCCCATTTTTCAAATGCCTGTAAGGTTAGCTAGGGTGCCAATGACATCTCATCTCTTTTGGAAGGTTTCCCAACTCTTTGGCATACATTGTAGGCTCTGTAGTATTCTTTAGCATCTTTGTGTAAAGTAGGCCACCAGAGGCCAGCTCTCAGAACCTTCTGTGTTGTTGCTTTTCTTGTGTAGTGTCCTCATGTGATGCCTTCATATACTTCTACCACAATTAGTGGTCTTTCTGACTCCATAACACATCTTCTTAAGATCTCATTAGGTCTCATCTTATATAGCTATCCAGCTATAAGTGAAAAATCTGCAGCGCACACTACCAGTTGTTTCTTCTGAATGATTGTGTATTCGTGAGGTTCCATTCCTGTTGACAGGAAATGAACTATCTCAGTGAAGTGATCATAAACCTTCCTTATGGCTAGCAATTGTGCATCTGGTAGTGTATCCTCCAAACTAGTAGGTTCCTCTCCATGTTCCAACCTAGACAAGTGGTCAGGTCCCTTGTTCATTCTCCCTGGCTTGACCACAATTTCAAAATCATATTCCTGGAATAGAAGTAGCCATATGAATATCCTTTCCTCCAACAATGGCTTGGTGACTCGGTTGCAGAGTGACCAGTGAACATCTTAAAGTGTCCTCCCAGGAGGTAGTGACGAAACTTCTGCAGTGCATACACCATGGCTAAACCTTCTCTCTTAGTGGTAGTGTAATTTATCTCAGTTGTTGATAACTTCCTGCTAGAAAAGGATAATAGATGGTCAATATATCCGACTCCTGGTTGTGCTAGAACTTCTCCTAATGCAATAAATGATGCATCGACATGCACATGAAATTCCTTACTCCAAT
>JASDQU010241749.1:9366-20513 GCA_032191745.1 Picea mariana | reverse complement strand
AATGTAAACAACCAAATACATATGTAAATGCAAGGATTCACACTGAAATAATAGTAAACATATACATGCAGCATGCACAAGAAATAACCATAAAAATAAACACAGTTATAACCACACATATGATAACCCATAAAAATAAGCACGTAAATAACAATGTAGCATGTAAATTTATCACACAATTGGCACTTATCTTGGTGAGAATGTCACCAACTGCGTGCAGACCTTCCATGAACCTCCCATCCTTAGACCACACTGTTCATCACTCTCAACAGTGAGTCACACTCGAGTTGGGACTAAACTCCACCTAGGTAAAGGGATTCCTAACCAGGCTAAAGGCTCATAGACAACGGGAAAGACTCTGTCTCAGGTGCCAACTCAAACTAACAACCTACATTTCCTCATTCCCCACATGCCNTTGTTCATCACTCTCAACAGTGAGTCACACTCGAGTTGGGACTAAACTCCACCTAGGTAAAGGGATTCCTAACCAGGCTAAAGGCTCATAGACAACGGGAAAGACTCTGTCTCAGGTGCCAACTCAAACTAACAACCTACATTTCCTCATTCCCCACATGCCTATCCCACCCAGGAAGTGTGCCCCTTCTCTGCTCAATAGTCCTTCGACTTCCCCACTTCCTTTCTAGGCTTCATCAAAAGGTCAGACGGGAAGTCTCAGAGCACTATAGTTGCAGTTCAACACCTTCAAGAAATCAATTTCCAACAATTCTCTCACCCATAGAAAAATTGCTCATGGGCCTGACAACCCGCCTCTTCAGTCCAACTCCCAAGCTAACCATCTACATGAACATGTAATGTCTAAAGATACAAGTTCAGGTACAATCATGAAGATACGAAGGATAGCTCAATGGGTGTGTGCATTCTCATGGATGATTGACTGGATGACTGAATGATGCAAGGAATCCTGGGAAGAATGATGGAAAATATCCCCAAAATGAACTAAGTCCCAAAAATATGTATGTACGTCCCCAAATTCACACTTGTCATTTTGGGAGCTACTTTGGCCCACTTGTCCCCAACTTTAGAACTTATGATAAAATAATTATCCATACTTTATGATTTAAGAAATATTTATATAATATTCCTTCTTGGCTTAAGCTCCCTAGCTCAGCTCCTTTTCCTTAACTTTTAGGCCCCTCCCTTTCACTAACCAATGGAGTTTATTCACCCATCTATTTTATCGTGGTCATTCTACACGCAATGATGTATTTTATATTAATTATGAGACATATACAAAAATAAGCACACTGGCCTTTAACATCTAGGCTCTCCATCCTAATTAAAACATAAGCATCCTAGCTTATACCAACTAGCTCACTAGCCTATAAAACACAACATGTAGACAAAGTCTCCCTAGCCTCTCAATCATGCACGCTTAAGTTTTTGTGCACGGTATCCTAGAATGTGCAAACTTCCTCATTTTACTGCGCAGTACATGCGTGCACTATGCCATGAAAGGTGCATATTAAATGATATCAAACAACTCACCATCTTAAGTACATTTTCATTTACATTTACAATTGGGTTCGGCCTTAGGGATATTGCAATCCCCTCCCCTTATTTATGCAATATCCTCAGTGCATCATGTACACATATACAACAAAATTTCAAAAGTCCTAAAAAATATGTGGGTATTCTTCCCACATTGCATCCTCATGCTCCCAAGTAGCGTCCTCAGGACCGTACCAAGTCCATTGGACCTTTCCAAGCCCTATGGATCGGTTGCAGAGCTGTTTGATTTTCTAGTCTAGAATGCAGACCGGATGCACTTGGAAAGTGCCTTCTTGCTCCACTTGAATCACATTCCAATCAATAACATGATTAGCATTAGGTATATATTTCTTGAGAAATGATACATGGAATACATTATGAATAGACATAGATGCAGGCAATTCAATCATATAAGCTACTGTACCAATCCTCTCTAGGATTTCAAACGACCCACAATAGCGAGTTTCCAACTTTGAACAATTTCCCAACTTTAGGGAACTTCTGTTGGCTTTTACTTTCAAAAATACATGGTCTCCCACTTTAAATTCCCTATGAGTTCTTCCCTTATCATAATATCTTTTCTGTATATCTCGAGCTGCCTTTAAATTTTGCTTTATTTTTATCATTTGCTCTTCCATTTCTTTGAGTAAATCTGGCCCAACCACTGCTATGTCTGTTGGGTTATCCCAACTTACTGGTGTGTTGTACTTTCTGCTATAAAGTGCCTCAAATGGGCTCATCTTTAGAGATGCTTGGTACCCATTGTTATAAGAAAAATATACCAAGTGTAGGTAGTCTTCCCATTGTGATGGTTTATCCATCACATACATCCTCAACATATCTTCAATCACTTGATTCACCCTCTTTGTTTGTCCATCTGATTCTGGATGATAAGTTGTACTAAAATTCAAATTTTTTCCAAATCCATTAAATAATCCCTTCCAAAATTTTGAGGTAAATTTTGGATCTCTATCAGACACAATTGTCTTGGGTATGCCATGCAATCTAGCAATTTCCTTCATATAAACATCAACAATGTTGACTGCCTTGTGAGTGAACTTAAATGGAACAAAATGGGCAACTTTAGTAAGCTTATCCACCACTACCAGATAGAATCATGTTGCTTGTTTGTTATGGGAAGTTTGGTAATGAAATCCATTAACCAGCTAGGAGTCTATGCTCAGCCTTTACCTTTTGACATTCCAAACATCTAGCAATAAAATCAACAACCTCTTTCTTCATGCCTGGCCAATAATATTGGTTCTTGACAGCTGCAATATTTTTCTGATAACCTGGGTGCCCAGCATAAGGTACATTATGCATTTCTCTCAATATCATATTTTTCAACTCCTGAGAATTTGGTACATAAATTCTTCCCCTGTACATGAGAATTTCATCAATATTTAGCTTATATTCCTCAATTTTCTACTGCAAAATACCTTGTTGTAATTTTGCCACTAATTCCTTGTATTGCAAATCTGATTTGGCAGCCTCTATAATTATGTCTTTCAAATCTGATTGGCACATGCTAATGGTTGTAACATACAATTCATGTACTCTTATGCTGAGTGCATCAACCACTTTGTTCTCTTTCCCCTTGATATGTTTTATATCAAAGTCATATTCAGTTAGAAATTCTAAGCATCTGCTTTACCTAGCATTTAGAGTTGGCTGATCAAATAAATATTTTAGACCATAATGGTCTATTCTTAGCTCAAAACTTTTCCCCATGAGGTAGTGTCTCCATTTCCTCAAGGCATGCACTATGGCTTCCAACTACAAATCATCAGTGGCATAGTGTCTTTCATGCTCCTTTAACTTCCTTGACTCATAACATATAACAAACCCATTTTGAATGAGGACTCCACCAAGTCCCTCTTTACATGCATCTGTGCATACAATGAAGTCTTCATTTGGGTTTGCAATCCTTAGTATTGGAGAACTTGTTAATAATTGTTTCAAATGTTTGAAACTCTTTTCACAACCCAATGTCCACTGAAACTTCACACCCTTCTTTTGTAAGGAAGTGATTGGGTGTGCAATCTTTGAGAATCCTTCAATAAATCTCCTGTAGTAGCCTCTAAGGCCCATGAATGATTTGAACTCTATCACATTCTTTGGCACTGACCATTCTCTAATGGCTTCTATCTTCTCAGGATCCACTGCTATGCCATCCTTTGAAATGATATGCCCCAAATAATGAATTTGATTTTGATAAAATTAGCAATTGCTCAATTTGGCATACAACTGATGTTCCCATAATACTTTCAACACAATCCTCAAATGATGTTCAATCTCTTCTTCTGACTTGGAATATATAAGAATTTCATCCAAAAAGACAATGACAAACTTGTCTAAATATTCTTGGAAAACACGATTGATTAAGCACATGAAAGCAACTGGTGCATTTGACAACACAAATGGCACCACTGTGAACTCATAATGACCATACCTTGTCCTAAAGGCGGTCTTGTTGATATCTTCCTCTTTAATCCTTACTTGATGGTATCCTGACCTGAGATCTATCTTTGAAAATATCTTTGCATCCTTCAATTGATCAAAAAGATCATCAATCCTTGGCAAAGGATACTTGTTCTTAACAGTCACTTTATTCAATTGTCTGAAGTCAATGCACAGTATTAATGTCCCATATTTTTTCTTAGTGAACAAAATTGGGGAACCCCAAGGTGACACACTTGGGCGTATATACCCCTTCTTCAGAAGCTCTTCAAGATGCATTTGCAACTGCTTCATCTCTGGTGTGCTCATTCTATATGGAGATTTTGACACTGGCGCTGCTCCAGGAATTAAACTTATAGAGAAATCAATATCTCTCTTTGGGGGTAGTTCTGGTACCTCCTTGAACACATCTTTAAAATCTTCTAGGACTGCATGATCTTCCAAATTGGGCACCTTATCTTAGGTGTCTTCTCCATATGAGCTGCAAATATTTGACATCCTTTCATGTAACATTTCATTAGTTGCAATGCTGAAATTTCTCTAATGGTTGTTGTCCTGGGAATTCTCTGCACTTTCCTTATACTCCCTTCCTCATCCAAGCAATTAAATTCCTTGTTATGATAGTCTAGGATAGCATGATGCTGATCCAACCAATCCATCCCAATTAGGTAGTCATAAGAACCTAAAGGCAATATGTTCAAATCTTCCCTGGTGTTCAGTCCAGTCATGTCCATAAGACATGACTTAACCATCTCGTTGACTTTTCTTTTGGCTCCAGTAGCCAGCTACACCAACCAAGATTTTCCATGCTTGCTTCTTGGAAAATGCAAACTTTCCACCATCTTAGTATCTATATAACTATGACTAGCTCCTGAATCAATTAAAATAGCAATGGTTTGGTTGTTGATCATACCTTCCACTTCAATCATATGTGACTGATACTCTAATTGCTTGTTGTCCAGGGTTGTATAGATCCTTGATACATTTATGCCCATGTCCTCCATTATTTCAGCTTGTTGTACATTGTGAGAAATTCTGGATTTTTTCACCTATGTGAGGACAATCTCTGTACATATGATCTCCTTTACAACCCCAAGATTGAATAGGTGGATGCCTTGGCCTTTGACCCCCTATCTCAATTGTTATGGGTTCTCTAGGAGTTTGTTTCCCCTGGGGATTATTTATGAAAAATGGTGGATTAGCTCCCTTCTTCTTTTGATCCATCTTGAACTTATTTTTGTCTTCCCAAGATTTTTGGAAAGTTGGCCTTGCTTTTTGTTTATCATATAGGCATTTAGCTCACCTTATGGTCTCCTCCAATATCTTTGGATCATCATACTGTATTTTTTCACTGATAAATGATGACAATCCACTCAAATACCTTTGAATTTTAACTGTCTCATCCTTGATGAAAGAGACATACTTCAGTAGTTCTAGAAACCTTCTTTAATATTCATCAATTTTCATACTCCCAAGCTTGAGTTCAAAGAACTCTTTCATTTTCTTGTCATAGTATCTCTTAGTCAAGTATTTCTTCTCAAAATGCTTCTTGATTTCCCTCCAAGTAACACTTTTCTCTTTAATGTGTTTCTCCTGCACAAGCTGATCCCACCACATGGATGCCTTTCCCTTGAGTTGATCGATGACAATTCTACCTTCTGCATGAGAAGAATAATTATTCAATTTAAAATACTTTCTCATGCCCAACAACCATGTCTTTGCATCTTCATCCTTCTTGTGCTCACCATCAAATGTAGGAGATTTGATTTTGTTCATTTATCCACGTAGCTCATCCACCCCATACCCCTTATGCTTCCTGACAGGGCATGGACTCAATATATTGTGTGATATCTTATTGGAATGCCTCAGGGAGTGGTGGTGATGTCTGCTAACACTTATGGTTCTTCTTTTCTCATGAGGAGGCCTATGACTTCCATATTTGGTTGAATCACTCCCCTTATCCAATTTATTTTCTATTCTGTTCAAGTTGTGAAATAACTTCATGTTGAAACCATCTTGTTGCTCCTTAGATTTCATAACCCTCTGATTATCATATTTATGGCTTTGGACATCCTTTTGCAAATTTTTAATGGTCTCTTCCATATTCATGTTTTCATGCCTTCCTTCTCCAAGTCCATTGGAGTTTGTTCCTTCAATGCCCAAATGAACATCCATCCCTCTAATCTCATCCTCCTGATTGTAAGTCCCTTATGCATCCTCCATTACTCTGGAATTTGTCCCGATCTTGATCTAATCTAGCTTTTGTTAATTCTGCAAAATGTGCAGCCAACAAAAGTTTGTCAGGCTAACTGTTTTAACAATTTCATGAAAATATGAACCATTCTGGTCCAATAATACATATCAGAATTATTTCTTCTGATTTCCTGAAACATTGAATGCCCAAATCATTTTTCTAGGTGGATATTTAGATTCCACTACCCAATACCTTTCCAACTCCTACTCCCATGCTCAATTCTGAGTCTTGAGTAGAAAGTTATGCTTATTTGAAAATTGTCCATTAATGTTTCTATTCATTTTTCAACTTGGCACAACTTTGTGTTGCAATTAAACAATTTCGCACATACTCCATTGGATTTTTCATAGGATTTAAATTTTGTTTCCTCATATACATCTTATGGACACTCTGTCCAAGTTTCACCTCTTTCTGGGTTATGGGATGCTAGTTATAGCCTGCTGAAATTCTAGACCAAAATACCATATTGTAACTAGAATGCTATAGGTACCTTCTTTTACATATTAAACAATTTTACCATGCCCAGAAATGTAATTCGGCTCTTGGAATATCTTCTATGGTTCAATGTCTTTCCATTCACTTCTCTTGCACCTCAATCTGATTATGGAGTAGAAAGTTATGGCTCTTTGAAGTTAGATGGGTCTTAAAATTTACCCTCCATTGTTTGTGCTGTAACTTTCTCATAAAAGATCCATTTGACGAACAGTTTACACCATTAAAAAGCGCTTTCCTAGATATTTTATTTGTCGTGCAGAGATAGAGTGTGCCTTGGTAGATTCTGTTCTCGTGGTTTTTGAGTGCCTAAAAATGCTCTTAAGGGCCTCAAAAACACGCTGCAAAAAGATGACATTCAAATGCTATAAAAGGTCGCAGAAAATCACTCGTTTTCTATTGTGTTTCACCCTTCAAAAAACTTTGTGCGCATAAATTTCAACTTGTAACCCCATATTCACCATGCACAACAACAACAGAAGGTAAATCGTGCTTCGTACACTTTAAAACCACTTTGTATCACTTCTTTGTCGCGCCAAGAACTTGCACGCACTACTTTTGTGTCACGCACCAATATCCACCACACACAGTTTTTGTATCACGCGCTAATATTCCGCACACAGTTTTTGTATCACATGCTAATATTCCGTGCGCATTTCACTCTACGCTCAGCACCATGCCAAAGTTTAGTACGCCCCACTGCACACCAATACTCTACACACATCATTAACTAAACTATCACGTGACAACATATACCCATATTGCGTGCGCACCAACCAAACTCCTCTGTGCTCTGCCAATACTGTGCACACCACGTGCGCCATTATTATTTTTCTGCGCGGCACCAAAATTTAGTGCACACACCCCACACCAACATTTTTTCGCGCGGTGCCAAAATTTAGTGTGCACACCCGCACACCAACATTTTTCTGCACATCGCCAAAATTTAGTGCGCACACTCGCACACCAACATTTTTCCACGTGGCACCAAAATTTAGTGTGCACACCCACACACCAACATTTTTTCACATGACGCCAAAATTTAGTGCACGCACTAGCACGCCACTATTTTTCCGCGCGGTACCAAATTTTAGCGTGTGCACCCACATGCTAACATTTTTCCGCGCAGTGCCCAATTCTTACACATCTCAAGCTTTTACTGCGCATAATGCATTTTTAGTGTGCCCACCTGCACACATTCATTTTTATGCGCATCAATTCCTTGTGAATTCCGCTGCAAAAGTTGGGGATTTTTCTTAACTTTTTCCCCAATTTACCATAGTCATTTTGCAACCACGAAATTCGTTCAATTTCACCTCGATAACACTTCAACCTCTACAACAACAAATTGTTGTGGGTTGACATTTTTGGAACATATTTTTCCCAAAATCAATTCACGAATTGAGAATTTTAATTAGTAAATTCGCTCCATTTGTCATGGATTCACTGTGACTTTAAATTTGACCAATCCCAGGTCTGAATTTGCTAGAATGGATATTAAATCAATAATATCTCACCACATGGCCGAATTTCTCAATTTTCTCATAAATTTAACAACAGAAATTGGGGATTTTTCCCAATTCTGCGTCGTTGCTTCTAAATATTACCATGGACGCTCTGCAACTCGAAATTTGGCCACCTCAAAATAGATTCTCTATGAAATTTCACTTCCACTCAACTTGTTCGGCCCATCCAGGCTCAACATTGAAAACTGAAGCTCTAATACCATATTGTAACGTCCCCGACCATCCATGTCGAGCCACACTACACCAAAGAACTCTTTTTGTTCTCTCTGTGGAACATACTGTAACGTACCCAGCATCTAACTAAGCTATGCCACATAAATTTTTTGAACTGCATGCAATTAAATTATATACACACAAAAATCTTGCAGAAATACATTTATATAAAACGTAAACAACCAAATACATCTGTAAATGCAAGGATTCACACTGAAATAACAATAAACATATACATGCAGCATATACAGGAAATACCCATAAAAATAAACACAGTTATAACCACACATATGATAACCCATAAAAATAATCATTTAAATAACAATGCAGCATGTAAATTTATCACACAATTGGCACTTATCTTGGTAAGAATGTCACCAACTACGTGCATACGTTCCACAAACCTACTAGTCTTAGACCACACTGTTCATCACTCTCAATAGTGAGTCACCCCCGAGCTAGGACTAAAATCCACTTGGGTAAAGGGATTCCTAACCAGGCTAAAGGCTCATAGACAACAGGAAAGACTCCCTCTCAGGGGCCAAATCAAACTAACAACCTACAATCCCTCATTCCCAAATGCCTCTCCCACCCAAGAAGTGTGCCCCTTCTCTGCTCAACAGTCCTTCACCTACCCCACTTCCTTTCTGAGCTTCAACAATAGGTCGGGCATGAAGTCTCAGAGCACTATAGCTGCAGTTCAACACCTTCAGAAAATCAATTCCCAACAATTCTCTCACCCAGAAAGAAATTTCTCATGGGCCTAACAACCCGCCTCTTAAATATCCCACGGGCCCGATAACCCACCTCTTCAGTCTAGCTCCCAAGCTAACCAGCTACACGAACAGAGAATGGATAAGGATATAGGTTCAGGTACAGTCATGAAGATATGAAGGATAGCTCAATGGGTGTGTGCATGCTCATGGATGATTGATTAGATGAATGAATGATGCAAGGAATCCTGGGAAGAATGATGGAAAAGATCCCCAAAACGAAGTAAGTCCCAACAATATGTATGCATGTCCCCAACTTGAAACTTGTCATGTTGGGAGCTACTTTGGCCCTCTTGTCCCCAACTTTAGAACTTAGGATAAAATATTTATCCATACTTTATGATTTAATAAATATTAATATAATATTCTTTTTTGGCTTAAGCTCCCTAGCTTAGCCCCTTTTCCTTAACTTTTAGGCCCCTCCCTTTTCCTAACCAGTGGAGTTTAGTCCCCCATTTCTTTTATCATGATCGGTCTATGCACAACGATGTATTTTATATTAATTATGAGACATATACAAAAATAGGCACATTGGCCTTTAACATCTAGGCTCTCCAGCCTAATCAAAACATAAGCATCCTAGCTTATAATAATTGGCTCCCTAGCCTATAAAATGCAGCATGTACACAAAGGCTCCCTCGCCTCTCAATCACACACACTTAATTTGTTGCGCACGGTATCCTAAAATGTGAAAAATTCCTGATTTTACTGCGTAGTACATGCGCACACTATGCCATGAAAGGTGCATACAAAATGATATCAAACAACTCACCAAATTAAGTACATTTGCATTTACATTTACAATTGGGTTCGGCCTTAGGGATATTACACCCCTAATATACTCAAGCGAAAACAAAGTAATATGTGTAATCACATTTCTAGTGTAGCCATCTGAGGAGTCGATTAACAAGATGCAATTGACCTCCATCTTTAAGTACGAATATGATAGCAAAAATTGAAAAATATCAACAACTTACGATCTGGAGGCCCATACTTACAATTTTGAAATTCTTCCTTCACAAAATGAATGACAAAAAATTCTTTAATCCAATTTGATTTCATATAGACTACTACAAGATCTGAAAAAACACGAGAAACATACCCTTTTTTATAATGAGCATCAATATTTATTTCAATCTGATCCTCAAAACTATAAGTTTGTTGTATTCGTTTTCTTTTGTTGATGGATGTGCATGATTTCAGCTGTGTTATATCCACTGCATGGTAAAAAACTGAAAATCCTCCAGTCAAGACAATTGTTGGCAACAAAATCCCATTTTGTTCATCAACCAATATATTTCCTTCACTCTTGTTCAGAGGATAAGATTCATAGTTATCACATATGGGTATATTAAGTTGATAAAGTTGTTGTTGATTTTGGATTTCAATATCATATCCTCCTCTACTCTTTAAAACATATGCTTCACAATTTTCATAGACTGGGTCATTTCTAAGAAGTTGCATTTGTATCATTGTAGAACTTTGCTCCTCATCATCAGGAGATTTATCAGAGATGGGTTGGTCTTTAAAAATTCCTGAAACTTGAACTTCAAAATCCCCCATTTGATGACACCCTTGGGAAATTGAATGCATAATAGTATCTTGATCTATGTCAACTTTTGGAGAAACAATATCATCATAACAAACACTGTTAGAGATATTTGATATAGTGTCAAATGTTTCTACAAAATTCTGATCAGCTTTTTGGTCATCAGAACAATCAATAAAAATTTCCTCCTGAACAGAAAAACTAGAGAAGATTTCACAAGGGGATGACTCTTCTCCCACTTGTTTAAAATTAACTTCCTTCTCATTCATACTACTAGAGGAACCAACTATATAATTATGCATATATAAATAAAACTCCTAAGCAATTTTCAAAAAGAAAATCAACTGGAAAAAACCTTTTACAATGATCAC
>JASDQU010241748.1:83091-103429 GCA_032191745.1 Picea mariana | reverse complement strand
ACAAACAAATGAATGTCGTTTTGTGTTGGTCTTCGAGTTTGATTTGGATTTGATTATATCCTGAGAAACCATCCATGAAAGAACAGGCTTTGCAACCAACACATTCATCAATGATCTGGTCGATGAATGGTGTTGGAAAATTATCTTTGGGACATGCCTTGTTCAAATCACGAAAACCGGTACATACATGAATCGTGCCTTGTTTTTTATTTACCGGCACGGGATTTGACACCCATTGAGCCAAATGGATAGGATAGATAAAACCCCCCTTTAGCAATTTCCCAACTTCAATCTTGATGGTTGTTGCTTTCTTGGGATTACCTGGATGAAGATTCTGTCGAACAGGCTTGGCATCAGGATAAGTTGTGATTTCATGTTCAACTATTTTTGGATCAATACCTGGCATTTCCTCATAAGACTAGGCAAAAATGTCGTGGAATTATTTGAAAAGATCCGTGTAGATTTGAATCTCTTCGGGGGAGAAATCTGCTCCGACAAAGACATTCTCCACGACGCCAGGGTTTTAGGAGATGTTGATTGGTATAGTTTCAGCGATAGTTTCCATATTTCCCTTAGCATAAATTTCATGTGTAGCTAAGAGATTAATAGGACACAGCTGATCTCCCGTCATGGTCACGGTGAATTCTCCTGCTTCCATTCGGCTTAACTCTGGGAGAAAATATGATCTATCATGAAGATCTTCCCAAGGTTTTTCTGGACTATTCATTGCTTCAATTACTGCTTCATCAGAAGGCAAGACTAAGTCTAATGAGTTGATGTTAGCGAGAGAACCCTGAGCCAAAATAGGCTCTAGAAGTGGATCTAACTCTTGTGTAGGAGTCAGATCAGTGTTAGTTGAAGATTTCTAGACTAAAGAGTACGCTACTTCAATAGAAGACAAGGGCATGGACATGCCTGGGTGCCCTGTCTGATCCATCGTGGCCGATGGGGAAAGAAGGATCCATGGATCCTCGAATTAAGTCATGCATAACGACAAAACTTGAAAAATCTCAACCTTATGGTGATTAGATATAAATTTGATATCGCCCTAAGGAGGTGGGTTATCGAAGGTACCCATCAAGGATGGGCACAAACCAACTCCTACGTTGACGACACCTGGTTGAGGATTATCAATCATCGGGACCGTGGATGCCCCCAAAGCTGGGTCAGGTTTGGAGAAAGACAATTGATTGATGGTCACTATCTGACCCTCATGTGGAAACAACAAGACCTGGAAAACTGCAGCAACCACATCTTGCATAGAATAAGTCCAATTCCATCCTAACAAAAGGTTATAGTCGAGGGGAGCATCGACTACCTCTACTTCGACACACACGGTATTCCCTCCTAACTGCACGGGGAAAGAAGGAACCTGATCCTGGGATCCTCTTCTTCTGTCCTCCAACTACTTTGCTTTAAATCTCCTTTGGCATAGGGAAAGGCTAAAGGGTTGGGACAATGGGAATATGTAAATGGGCAGAGTTTCTTTGCTATATTTTTCCTCCTTCAAATGGTACCCCTACCCCTTCTTTTATAGTCTAGAAGGAGCTAGGTATTTGGATGAACCCTCGACCATGCATGGCCAAGAGTTTCAGTTAACTCACCCATATATTTTTATTCTGTCGGAAAATTTCCTTTTTCCATGCTTTTGTCCGTCCACGTGGGTTGTTTTGGGTCAACCAGCGTGTACACACGTGCAGTAATGGGTTAGGGCACATGGGCCTTTATACAAGAGGATTTTCAAAGAGTTGTTCAGCAGTGTTTTTGGAAAAGAAAGGATATGAGTTGGCCTGATGCCAGGTAAGCATGTGTGGTGCAATTTAGGGTTATAACATGAGCACTCAACACACCCTAAACGTTTTTGTGAATTTTTCTTTTGGGTACCACTTTCTCTTTTTTGAATTTATTCAATTGTGTAGGGATCAATGGGTTTTTTATGTTGTTATGTTTTATCATTGATCACATTCAGTTTGGTTTGGATTTGTTGAATATACTGACCTTTTCTCTAAGTAAACTTGGTATTTAGACTAAGTGTACACAACTTAAAATTTGAACCACGTACCCATCATCGTCATCAGTGAAATCCAAAAGGAAAAATTTCCACATAACAATGATAATCACCAATCACATATCGTCGATGTACCGTCGGCATAGAAAAAATGGGATAAAGGTCATACCGATCGTTGATTCCGTGCTGTGAAAACATTTTCTAAAAAAGATTGATGTACCTTTGGCATTGGTGAAATCCGAAAGGTAAACCATCAACATTGGCAACAACAATCGTTGATCGTCGATCACCCATATACCATCAACATCGATGAAGAGGGATAAAGGGAATGATAACATGTGTCAAAAGAAAATCACCTACGTTGAAAAGAAACACTCCTCATGCCCTAGGGGTCAAATAAACCATCGTGTGTTTTTCCACGTAAACAGTCTGTATTGCTCAGGTATTACCCATGTCAATGTTTTATGTCCCCCATGTCATATATATATATTTCCACATTATCACCTCCACATCAGCACCATGGGGAAATTTTTCCTAGAGGCGCCAACGAAATAACGTCAAAGAAAATCTGTCGACGTTGATACACTCATTAACTATCGTCTAATTTCTAGAACACTGAACTCATGGTTTTAGTTCTAACCTTTACTAGATGATGCCAAAAAACATGTTTGATCTATGATCCTCCTTATCCTTAATACCGATCATACTAGTTTCTTATAATTATGAAAAGGCTTGTTCATTCGATGGGACACCTCCAGCTGAGATGAGACAAAATTTTGTGATTTGATTAGACAAAATAAATTTCCGCACAACCTACACCACGATCCTATGCGCCAACCAATCATTGAAATTTGAATCCGTCGATGAACTATGAAATAATCCTCTCTTGTGCCACCAACTGTTGTTGCATTTAATCCTAAGAATGGTTTGAATTGTTTGGTAGATTTTGCAGGCCGCATTTACACTCCTGAATTTAAGATTTGAGGCGACAAGGTAAGTATGCCTTCTTCTTAAATTTGAAAGGTTTATGCCCAAATATGGTATTTTTTTTACAAATCACTTATCTCTCGAAGGAGATGAAGAAGCAAGAGAAAGCATCGATGATGTTACAACCCACTCTCTAACTTTGATTACCAATAAGATCAGGTTAATCTCTTGCAAGGGAGAGGTAAGCATTGTCTTTATCATTTCTACACTTATGATTGCATCAATAACACTTATCGAGGTTGGCTGGTAGCTCACTATAACATTTTTTCTTTTCTACAGGAAAATTCCTCCAAGGAAGACAATGACCAAACGCTCACCAAGAACTCCAAAAATGAAAGAACCATAGGTCGGTGAAGGGTCTACACCAGGCATGAAAAGGGATCTTGACTTTGTCTCAAAGACAGAATTAGTTATCCGAACTTCCACTAAGAAATAATTCACCCAACCTCCGATGTTCGGGGACACAGAGGCGAGCGTCATATCAAAAGTAATGCTCCCACATCGAGGGGGAGTTGTTTAACAAAATAAACTAGGAATATTAACTTTAGTTTACACCCCATAGAGACCGGGACGTTAGGATGTTGGATGACCAGGTTTTCCCAAACATCAAGCGATCATATCTACATATGATGGCCTGTCAGACCCTAGTTGTTCCTTGCATTGAAACCCTGGGATGGATGATGGACCACACATACACGACATAATGCACAGTCAATAATGAATAGGGTGAATGTGTGGGTGTCTTTCTTCCAGTAGAGGTCCAAAAATACTACAAGCTCAGAGACTTAGAGGAAAGGATAAATACAAACCTTTTGGTCAAATTTTATGAGTTCCAAGACACTAGCATGTTACTGAACTCATGGTGGAAAGAATATAAGAAGTTCACAAACAAGATAAATGACTGGTACAACATGGTAAACTATAGAGAACCTTATATGTACCTAATGGATTTAATATGTTGATTATATGATGAAAAATATTGCTCTAAGTTTTCAGAAGCATGGATTCCCTTGTCATATATCGTGGCAATCTCTGGGAGTAGTTTCAACTGGGGAGCCATCATTTCCAAACATCTAAGCACCAACATCCTATAGGCCCAGACACCAAAGGATGGAGAAACACTAGTTTTCCACATGGCATCATACCTATTGGACGTAATATGTGTAAGAAAAAATTTTGCAGGTATGAATTTAAGTTGTCATCTTGTTGAGTTACCCATGCATGTTTATTTCAACATTTTGTGGGAAAATAGGTACAAAACATTTTATGCCTTGATATGCGACAAGTTCATAGCTTGAGTGCACTTCATTATATTTAGAAAATAATGCCCAAGGCTTTCAGTGACAGTCAAAAAGATGATTTCTAAAGTGGGCCACTGGTATTTTGAGGAAACAAGAACTTATATCAGAGTGTTTGGGGCTATTGATGCACCACACCTACTCCTTGTTCATATCCCAGACCGTCTCATTTTGGGAGAAATGTTTTACCAAACCATTCTGCAAGGCTATAATGCCTCTCTGGTAAAAGACAAGAAGAGGGAATTCATACCCTATGGTTTGTATATTGGGTTTTACATGGTAAAATACACTGCATAGGAAAAACAAGAGGGATTGAGTCAGCTTGAGTATCGATTCCCCACAGGGCATTTTCACAAGAATAATCCAAAATCCCTAGTACTCAAGCATGCATCGCAGGTATCCTCGTATTGTCCATATGCTCATGATAGGTTCAAAGATGAGATCTTTATCGAGGGCACCCAAGACTGGGAGGAGGTGCTCCATAGAAATGCTAACCCCAATATGACCAAATTCAAAGCAATGACTATGGATGATTGGATTGATACAATAGAGAAGAAAACTCAAGAAGCTCTCAATGTAAGAGAAGAAACTGAGCAACAGAAGAGATCAAGGCACAAAGAAGAAGGATATTGTTACTAGAAGAAGTTGAAAGAGCTATTGCAATATTAGGGGAAGACGCCCTACTCAATCATTTGATAGTACCCTTTAGAATCACCTTGGTAGGTACAAACGAGGAGGAAAAACTAAATAATTCAAATACAATCCCACCAGAAGAAAGTGTCGACCAAGAAAACAACATCCCTTTGCCACCACAGGCAGGATCGTCGGTGACTACTACAGATCAATGAAGGTCAACAAGAGTATCAAGTGGGATGGGTATGCCTACTGTCCTTGTATATTTAATCACCATATATGATGATGAGGAAGGATCATAAGCTTTTCACATAACCCTAGTACCAACCGAGCAATAGGAGGAACAAGGGGAAACATCTGCTCCAACTTCCTATGTTTTTATCCCAAATCCCCTGTAATGTGACCATGAGGCTAGGAACACTCTTGACACTATTTTTCCCAATCCACTGGGAACACAACCTCAGGGTGACAACTCTAATAATGACTTGGATACAAGTGAATAAGAAGAAAGAATGGGGGAGCTAGAAATTGAAATCTCAACGACCGAACTCCTAGCCAATGTCGATCCTTCTCCTACTTCCCCAGCTAGGAAAAAGACTTTGTCAGCCGACGAGGACCAACAGAAGGAAAAATTACCAAAGCATACAAGAACCTCTCCTACTAAGGAATTAAAAGAACCTGCCATGGAACATATCCATATGGTAGGAATCCTAGGTAGTACTCTGTCCTAGGGAGATCAATAGATTCCTGAACTAGTAGATGAAGTTGTCGATATACAAGTAATTCCTTATGATATGAAAAGGAAAAGAAAACTCACACTTGATAGCACACTTCTCATAACCACAGAGGAAACATTGTTTGACAAAAAAAAATGCTACGATGACTGAGCTAATCGGAGAAGGTATGGCCATAATTGATGCCACTTTAGACAAGGAAAAAAGAGATGAAAGGGAGGTATCCACCATGAAAAAAGAACTGGACCATCTGCTACATCAAGAAAAGTATTACCAAAATTAAACATAGTCAGTGGTACTCTTGAAATGTGAGTTCTAGGAGATGTATGTGCAATTCACAAGGGAAAGAGACCTCTTCACTACTCACATAGTGGATTTCCAAGAAGATAACCTCATGGGGTTGGCAACTTGTAAATACATGAAACAGTGGTATGAGAAGGCACATCAATCCTTATAATGGATAGACTACATCAACAAAGTACAGAAGGATCAAGATACAAAATATCATGGCATTCGAGTGTTGATGGACATCAACATCGCCTGAATAATGAAGGAAGCTAAATATTAGGTAAGCATGGTCCAGGAACCCCAGAAGAAAATGCAGAAGAGATAGGAAGAATGTGAGAAAATTTGGGAGAAAATCGATCAAGAAATGAGAAATACTGACTTGCCAGAATTCGGTCCACTGGAAGATTTCACCAATCTATGTGACATAGTTAAGAAGCATGCATAGCAAGAATAGGTGTACAAAGAAGAGATTTTGCAAGTTTCAAGCATGATCCCGGGTCAAATGAAGAATTTTATGGAGCCTCCAATAAAATATCTCGCAGTCTTACAATGCTTGAGTGTAAAACTAATCAAGTACAAGGAATGGGAAACTGAGATGAAGGAGGTTCTCTCTACTCCGATGGATCAACATAGGTTCCCATATGAAAATACATGTAAAGATCTCTTCTGTAGATGATTAGAATACGAGAGGAAAAATCCACTTCAGTAAACAACCATATGATCAAAACAGAAGAAAAAGAAAATAGTTAGACAAAGTTCACCACATGGCGTTTTCTTAACATAACACAACTTTAATACTTATTTTTAGTTTAGTTATTTTTTATAAATAGGGGAATCAACCTTGTTTCTATGGTAGATTGTTTTGGAGATAAAGTCTTTTTTTGGAATATTGTAAGAGATCTATTTATGTGCAAGTTATTTTAATTAAGAAGTTATGTTAAGAACCAAAGACACTTCTTTCATCTGAGGCATGAATGTGATTGGATCAAGGGAGATTATCTCTATCTTCGGATTCAATATTTGTTGTTGTATTGAGTAAGAGTTGTTGTATTTGTTATTTAAATTTATATTATAATGTTGTAATAATTATGTTACTCTAGTTGATTAATAGAAATCAATTGTGTTAACCTGTGATTGATAATAGAGCATTGAAAATTACTTTTCTTGCACTAAATTCTTGTCACGTATATATATTTTTTTCTGTCACATTTATCTCAGACAATGTTGAATGTCTTCTAATCAAAATGGTATTAATGCTAGTTTTAAGTAGTTTATATCTTCTTTGTTTGCATGCTAAGGTATAATAGTTATCCTGCAACCCATCCTTCCCCCAACACATAATTATCTTCCCTCTGTCATCTAATTTAAAGGTATATCTTTTTTTTATTATAAATGTTAGAAAAGAACCAAAAAGAGAACTGCATATCCTGAGGAAATATTTAAAAGAAGGGACATATATGTCAATCACGATTAAATCCCATTGATAATTCCATCCAGATCACGAATCTGGAGAATCTTACCACTCATCAAACACTTACGAGTCTAATCGAGACTCTTCATCGGGTTTGGTTTCTCCTATTTAGTTTAAGGGATCTCAGACCCCTCAACATAATTGGCACTAGAAGGAGGGCCTGAACGAATGCATGGCTAAAAATAATTTTGATAAAATATTCTGCAAAGCCTATAGATTCAAAACAACCCACATGCATGGCTAGTCACTCTCAAGAAATCCCACATACAAAGAGTACTCCCGATATGACTAAATCACCTAAACACAAAGAGAAAGAACACTTGTACCCTGAAATACCTTACTCTCTTCCACACAAAGAGTTAAATAAGTTCAAGAGAATCACAAGAGCTTACGCCCGACAGATCAGAGAATTACCTTTAGCTATTTTACTTCGTCGAAGAAAACAAATAATAAGACCCGTTTTTGACACCCATGACGAGGTATTTGTTCACACGGTAGAAGATGTGATAGATTTTTCCCTCAAAGAGATCGAAAAAACCCTTAATCTGGTAATTGAAACACCATTTGGTAATTACTTTGAACCTGACGAGTCTGAATTTGAAGAGGAAGGGTCTAACTCAGATCACTCAGGTTTGGAATTAGAAGACATGGAGGATAATATAAATAATAATGGATAAAGGGGAGCTCATTCTAGAGACAATCAACCATGGTTGGCTAGATATTCTTTTGTAATCCCAGGATGTCTACATAACCTATTGAGACATACAGAAAAAATACTTCCTAAGTTTGACCCTGAAACATCTAGATTTTCTGAGCACCATATTAAGAACTTCATTTTATATATAAGTTGATGAATGTGCAACATGAAGATGTAGTGTGCATAATTTTACCTTATACGTTTGAATATTCATCCTCGACTTGATATTTAAACCTTCCAGTTGGTTCCATAACTAGCTGGACAAAGTTTCAAAAGGATTTCTTGGACAAAGTTTCCAAAGAGAATACTATAGGAAATTTAATGGCTAAACTTTTTTCCGCCACTATGAGTCCAAACGAAAAGGTTAAACATTTCAACCAAAGGTTCACCACCATTTTGAACAAATTTTAACCCGAGGCTAAACCTACCCAGGAGTTGCAAATTGAAGTATACACTAATGCTCTCCCAACGTCTATTTCCATGTTCGTAAAAAAGGCTTCCAAACATACTTTAGTTGAAACTTTCGAAGAAGCTAAAATGATTGAATTCAAAATGAAAGGATGCAAAGAATGTCAGATCTCATTAATAAAAAAGGAAACCCAACCTCTACCTAAGAGAGGAATTTTGTTAACAAGACCCTCGGGAAAAAAAACACAGCAAAGTCCTCAGAAAGAGGGAGGGGATCTATAAAAGATGTAATGGATGATCAAAACAATTTCCAAAGAGATCGTAGATATGAAAAGGAGTGTTGGGGAAGGAAACCAAAATAAAATATCTTACAAGAACTTTTTAAAAATAAATCCACCCTTCAAGGCTATAGAACCTCCCCTAGCCAAACTGAACATTGACTTAGGGAACGTAGCATCTAACTCCTCCTTCACGTAGCATCAAGAAAACCATTCAGAAAGGGAATATCGCCAATGGTTGCATGCTATGAATCTAATGGATAATTGATTCCTAGATGAATGCTCTCTAACTGAACAACCCAGTGGCTCGGTAATACGTTCTACCAATAAAGAAAGTCAAGAACCACCTAAAGAGACTGCCATGTTGATATGGCATTCTAATCACCTGATACCTTTCAACAACATCGCTGAGGTGTAGGAACCCCGGACTAAAATTATGGATATACATATGTGAAGTAAAAGTCAACCTATCCAAATTAATCCCACCACTACTCAATTATCTTGAGGAAATCAAGTAGTTGATCACCCCAAACCTGTATTTTCTTCTCAAAAAAATCCCACAAACATACACACATGAGAAGCTCCTAAGTTAGAATACAATGTGGTACAATACTTAAAGAAGATGAATGCCAATGTGTTTGTCATGGACATGTGTAGGATCCCTAAAAAAAATGATTTTCTATTACAGGACTTAAAATTAATAGATACGCGCCCTCGGGGGGGCAGCTCAATTGGCAAGTGCTATGAAAATGAATTTCCAAGAGGTTTCGAGTTTGACTCCCCCTGACTTACCTTGTGTGCCGCGTAAGGGGCATCGTGGGCACACCTGGAGGTTATAGTGGTAGTGGTTGGATAACACGGCCACGTGTAACGCAAGCACTTGCCCAACTGGTTGTTGATTCCTCCAGACATAAAATAAATAAATAAATAAATAAATAAAAATGAATAGATATGCATATAACAAGCACTGATCAAAGTGAGGTCCCATCTCCTACAGATTTAAAAAATAAGCCAAGTGTGAATGCTTGTTCTTTAGACAAAAGAGGAAGGCCTTTTGTTCCTCCTTTCCTTTTGATGTTTGAGGTTTTTAACAGAAATCTACATAATTTCCTAGTCTATTCAGAGGCATCTTAAAATGTCATTCCATTGTCAAGTTGCAAGAAATGGAATGCAATCCCACTCAAAAGTGAGAAACATGTTATACAATTAGATAGAATTGCAGTAAAGGTCATTGGGGAACCGAAATATGTCATGATCATAATTTCTACACACCCCAAATTTGTTCAAGTAATTGACATAATAGTAGTAGACATCCCAGAGGCCCACGGAATGGTACTTAGTCGATACTGGTCCGAGAAATTAAATGGACATACAAACGTAACTAGGATTGATAGAGAAAGATATCTCAAACATATTGTCATTGAATTAGAGACCCCAAATGAACCCTCGTTGACAGAGATCCCTCTGTTAGGAAAATACTCTTGTAATTCTTATTTCGGTAATTTCTCCCCTCACGTGTCTGACATACCTCCCACAAAAAAAACTAAATGATTTTTCAAGTAGAATTACTAGCATCTATAGAAGAAAGCATCCTCTATCACGATTCTCCAACAGGAGTAGCAGACAAGGAGGTTGAAAGTGAAAAAATAGCTAGACATGAAGAAGTTAGTAACTCCCCCTCACAAATTTGGATGTTGTACTTTGATGGTTCTAAATCGCAAGAGGGGTTGGGAGAAAGATGTATCCTCATTGACCCAAAGGGGAAACGAAACTTCTTATCCTGCAAATTAGAATTTGAATGCACTAATAACACTGTTGAATATGAAGATCTAGTCCAAGGACTAAAGAAATCCATCGACCTAAAATTCAAGGAATTGAAATTTTTTGGAGAATTTGAAATTATCATTAGGAAAGTAAAGAATACTATCCATTGCAATTCACCTCACTTAAGAAATTACCAAAAAGAGGTGCATAGATTAATACAATTTTGAGGCCTTCAACATTACTGATGTTCCCATGATGCAAAATACCCTTGTTGATGCTCTAGACACTGTGGCCTCAATCTTATCTCCTTTAGAAAACTATGAAGCCTCAAGGTTTACATTATAAATTCTCTACAAACCGTCAGTACCTAACAACATTTGTAACTAGAAAATATTTGAAGGGGATGAACAGATTGTAGATTTCCTAAATACTCAGGATAATTTTAAGGATTTGGCCATTGATGATGAAATATTCCAATAACTACTCATAGAATCAAATCTCCATGAACATAAAAAGGGAGAAGCTCACTCTTATGACAAACCAAAGTTTCACACAATACCAAAAGTAGTGGTCAATATGGAGAACCTTTTTGACCTACTAGAAATATTTAGAGGCCCAAGGAATGAAAAAACAGGGGGCTCATGTCCTATATACAAAACTATAAACCTAGGAACCCATGAGAACCCCAAGAATGTCAATTTGGGTAAGACAGTGTCCAAATAAGACATGAAATTGTATCTCAAACTCTTTAAAGAATATCAAGATGTCTTTTCTTGGTCCTACATAAAATCGAAAACTTATGATACTTGCATTATCCAATACACAATCGAATTAAATTATGGAGTAAAACCCTTCCAAAAAAATATTAGGATGTACCACCCATCTCTGGAACCTCTGATGTATCAAGAGTTGAAGAAATTATTAGATTTATCTTTTTAGTAAAACACTCTGCATGGGTGGCCAATCTGGTGCCTATGCAAAAGAATTCTAGGGAGATCTGTCTGTGTGTGGATTTCAAAAACCTTAACAGAGATTCAAAAAAACATAACTATCCATTAACACCCATGGAACAACTCCTACAGAAAATATCTGGCTCATAAATATTTTCACTCCTAGACAGTTTCTCGGGATATAACCAGGTCCTGGTTTCATAAGATGATCGATTAAAAACTACCTTCTAGTCCAAGTGGGGAACCTTTGCTTATAAAAACATTCCCTTTGTGTTGATTAATGCAGAAGAAACCTTCGAGAGGGCCATGGACATAGATTTTCGGGGATTTATTAATAAGTGTGTGGTAGTCTATTTACATGATGTAACTATATACTCAAAAAAAAAGGAAGACCACATTCAATATTTGACTCAGATATTTGAAAGGTATAGGAAGTATGGAATATCTTGAACCCTAAGAAAACCATATTTGGTGTAGAGGAAGGAAAATTATTAGGTCATATCATATATCAAGGAGGAATTAGCATCGACCCTTAGTGAATAAAAGCGATATCTCAACATCACATCGGTTACTAACATATGTTTGTTGCAAGTTTCTGCTCTGCAACTAGGGTTTGAGCCTCCCTGGCCTGGGCAAACTGTGTGCAACCGATGACAGCCCTGCAGGGGCTTATGAACCATGGGGAGGAGGCGTCGCCCGACCTCTCCTATAGACAAGTCGTAGCCAATGAAAATCACGCCGCAAGAACGAAACGACCATCGTTTGAAGCGCCTCCAAACATTCATGTGCAACTGTTCGTAGAAGGGACATTCAAGGACCGGGAAATGGATATCGATCCAGCCATGGAAAAGATCTCAGCAAGCGCCTCAGAATCAGCCCCATGGATGCCCGGTAAATGCATTCCTCAGGCGCCACAGGCTCCAAAATATGTCATAAACTCACCCTGCATAGAGGAGCAAAAACAATACATGAGAGACAATGCCCTGGTGGGGAAGTTCTTAGGGCTTTGGCCCTCGGAGCGTGATCTAGTCAAATGGATACAACATTGGTGGAAGCCGAAAGGCCACTATGACCTGCAACTGGGTTCAAAGGGATTCTTCATAGTCATTTTCCACAATCTGGAGGATAGAAACCCCATCTTTGACGGAGGGCCTTACTTCTACAACTCGGCTGGACTCTTCCTGAGATTCTGGATAGAGAAGTTCAGCCCAGAAAAGGAAGACTTTGCCCATGCACCGATCTAGATCAGACTGTACTCGCTCCCCCAGGAGCTCTGGCTAGAAGAAGTCCTAGCGGGTATAGGGAACACCATTGGTATATATGTCAAATCCTCTGAAGACACCAAGCAGTGGCGATACACCTCATATGCAAGAATCTGTGTATATCTGAATATAGCTAAGCCACTCCTGGGATCAATCACGCTAGAGTATCAAGATGAAGACTAGTCTCAAACCATCAATTATGATCACATTCCCTTCTACTGCCGGAGATGTCACGAACATGGGCACCTTTTCAGAGAGTGCCCTCTCAATATGACTCACAAGGAAGAGAACCCAGAAGGCGGCAAAGACAAGGACGGATTTGTGAAACCAACAGGGAGAAAGCGACAAGGGGGAAGAAGGCAACCGGCCCAGGTAAGTAATAATCTATCCACTAGCAATAAGTTTTCTATTCTACAGAATCAGCCAGAAAATCCCACCACCCCAGTAACCCTGAACGCACCACCCTCGAACAATGGAACTCAATCAGTAACCCAAGGGGCTGAACAGCCTGTAAAACACAAGGAATCAGATCCCCCACCCACGGGCTTGGCTCAGGATCCACCAGAAATACAGGAGGTTGAAGATGGGGACGAGGAAATGGAGTTAGAAGAGCACAACCTAGCTGGGGTGGATTTGGACCACCTTGAGCATGCATATAGGCATCAAAAACTTTACACCATACCCAGGGATCAACTAAGGAAAGTGTACAAAATATTCCTTAACTCATCCGTAGGATCCTTAGCCCATGCCAATAAATCCCTAGGCATCCAGGGTAGTCAGACGAAAATCCCAAGCAAAGCCCAAAAAGACGAAAAGAAACGGGGTCGGAAATCTGCAAACAAGCTTATACAGGAAATAGGGAGCTTCATGGTAAACTCAGGACAGATCCATCTGATCTCGGATAGTTTCCCTCCTCTCCCCCCACCACCATTGCTATGAAGATCATATCTTGGAATATCAGGGGCCTTAATGGACGTAGCAAACAAAAAATGATACGAGAACTGATTATAGCCGAGAAGCCTGATGTTGTATTATTGCAAGAAACAAAAAGTACCTCAGAAGATGTAGATCAACAACTTCCCTATTGCTGGAGGCAGGGGGGGCAGTCTCAACAAATGCCATAGGAACAGCTGGAGGTTTAGCCATTCTTTGGAATACTACTGTTGTACTAATGGAGAATCTTCACGCCACTAGATGGGCCATCACTACAGAGTATAGGCTCATTGGATCAAACAAGCCTGGGCATATAACCAATGTTTATGGACCAGCTACTCCAAGGGACAAACAAGCTTTCCTACGAAGCCTGAGCTACTTAGCCAGCCTCACCCAGCACAATCGATGAATCGTTGGGGGTGACTTTAACATCATCCGTAGCCTGAAAGAGAAAAAAGGAGGATCAAGAAGGTTGGATCAGGACTCCTCTGACTTCAACCAACTAATAGATGATCTGCAGCTGATTGACCTGGAGACCAGCAACAACATTCACACTTGGTCCAATAGGCGAACAGGAATGCACCAAATTGCTTGCAAATTAGATCGCTTCCTCATATCGGAACCCCTTATGATGGACGACACGGCAATGGAATCCACTATATTGAATCTCCCGGGATCGGATCACTGGCCCATACAACTCTGGCTAGAGGTCCCTTCCACTCCAGGGAAAAAACCATTTAGATTTGAACAGTTCTGGCTAAATCATCTGGACTTCCAAGAAAACATCCAAGATTGGTGGAGAGCGGCAGAGATCCCGTATGGCTCCAAAATGTACAGGTTCCAGCAAAAGCTGAAGAATCTTAAGCACACGCTTAAACTCTAGAATAAACACACTTTTGGAAGCATCTTCGATTCCCAGAAACAGTTATCAAAGCAAGCAAATGAGATACAGCACCAAATCAGAGAACAAGGACTAACAGAAGAGATTAAAACCCAGGAACTCCGAGTGCACCAACAGCTTGAAGAAAGGAAGAGACAAGAAGAGATATTGTGGAAACAAAAGTCACGCATTCAATGGCTAAAGGAAGGGGAACGCAACACTAAATTTTCCCACCGAACTGCTATCCAGAGAAGGCACTCCAACAGGATCACGCACCTCGTCTCGGATGATGGGGACACCCTCCAATCCCATGCTGATATAGAATCAAACTTAATTGATCACTTTCAAGACCTTCTCACTGAACCCATTTCAGACAGACGTGAAGCTATCCACAAGATTACAAGGCATGTACCCACCCTTGTAACCCAGGAGAAAAACGCAGCTCTTCTCAGACCCTTCACAATCAAAGAGGTAGACCAAGTGCTCCAGGACACTCCCAAGGGCAAGGCCCCTGGACCCGACGGCTTTACGAGTGACTTCTTCCATTATTGTTGGTCGATGATCAGGATAGAAGTCTGGGAAATTCTAGAGGATTCTCGGGCCACAGGAAAAGTCCTCAAGGCTCTCAATGCCACCTTTATTACCTTAATCCCCAAAGAGGGGCAAGCGCACAAACCCAGGCACTACAGTCCTATTGCTCTATGCAATGTCATTTATAAGCTTCTTACGAAAGTAATAGCCCTAAGGCTCAAGTAGATCTTACCAGTGATCATCCCCGGAGAAATCAGGCTATGTCGAGGGCAAACAAATCTTGGACAGCATAATTCTAGCTCATGAGGTAATTCACTCACTGCAGAAAACAAAAACCCCTGGTATGCTGCTCAAACTTGACCTCTCTAAAGCTTTTGACAAGCTAAGCTAGGAGTTTATGCGAGAGATGCTTCTAGCTTTTGGTTTCAATCAAAATTGGGTAGCCTGGATTTTAAACCTGACCTCCTCGGCCTTCTTTTCTATCCTTGTCAATGGTGTGCCTTCGAGGCCCTTTTCCCCTTCCAGAGGGATCAGACAGGGCGACCCCCTATCTCCCTTCCTCTTCATTATTATGGCCGAAGGACTCAGCCGCTCCATCCACGCTGCTATAGAATCCAACCGCCTGGCAGGGTTACCCCTGCACGGTATCTCCCCTCCTATCTCTCATAGCCAGTTTGTGGACAACACTCTCTTAATGGGCAGCCCTACTATAAGAGAAGCCAACTCTCTCCAGGAAATTCTCCAAACCTTCTCCGATGTCTCAGGTCGGGATTGCAACAAAGATAAATCCCAAATCTTCTTCTTCAACACGCCTCCTCGGGTTCAACGCCACATCTCAGCTATCCTAGGTTTTAAAAGAAGCTCCCTTCCGTCCAAATATCTCGGCATTCCCCTCATTGACAACGCCCTCCGGAATTCCTCCTGGGAACTTTTATTGTCTTCTTTTTCTGAAAGGCTCTCCTCCTGGACTTTCAGAGCCTTAAACCTGCCAAGCCACCTCATTTTGCTCAAAGTTGTACTTCAAGCCCTACCAATTTATACTTTTTCAGCGCTAGCTGCCCCAAAATTTGTCCTAACCACCATCCGAAGCCTACAGAGGAATTTCATTTGGCAGGGCCTCAATAAAGAAAAGAAGATTGCACTTGTTAGTTGGGACAAACTCTGTAAACCCAAAGCTCAAGGAGGACTGGGTCTGAGGGATCCTTCTATAATGAACAAGTTTCTTAGTGCCAAAATCTGGTGGTGTTGGCTAAAAAACCCCACAGATCTATGGGCCAGACTTTGGAGGAAGAAATATGCTCCCAAAACGGCAGAGAAGCACCTCATATGCTGGAATGGGGATAATCTGGGCTCTTTAATCTAGACAGCCGCAAGGCAGAATAGACAGCTGGTCACTCAGCACGCCTTCTGGGATGTAGGGAATGGGGAAAGGACCCTATTCTGGTAGGATTCCTGGCAACAATGGCCAGCTCTGATTGGTGAGGATTGGGCCCATGACATTTTCACTCAAAACCACCTGGCTCGGCCTGACACAAGTAGTGGACTACTGGCAGCACAATCCCCCTGAGAACACCTGGTGCCGCTGGCAGCTGGATCAGGAGACCATTGACCCCGATTTACAGGTCGATCTGGCGCCACTAAAAGAAGAGATATCAAAGAGGAAAATTCCCACAAGGGCAGGCGAAGATATTCCTTGGTGGGGTTACAGGCCGCAGGGCTCCTTCAGCACGCGGGAAGCCTACCAGATTAAAACGCAGCCAGATCCACACCATGCCCTGAACGCTTGGGGGAAACTCTGGAACCTTCAGCACTGGTTGAACATCACTCTCTTCCTCTGGTTGGTCTCTCACTCAAGCATCTTCACCTGGGATAATCTTATGAAGCGTGGTTTTATTGGACCCTCCATCTGCATACTTTGTGGAGAGGTAGAGGAAAATATGAACCACCTCCTTAATACCTGCCCTTACACCGCTCAAATCTAGGATCAAGCAGCACTCATTATGCACACCTCAGATCGCCTCAGAGATAGCATCATCGAAACTGTAATGAATTGGAGAGATCAGGCTTTCAACTCTCCCCTACTCAACCGGATATGGAAACTTCTTCTTGGTTTCATCATTTGGCAAACGTGGAAGGAGAGAAATCGAAGAATTTTTAAAAACATCTCACTCCCGTGGCTTCAATGCTGGCGTCAAGTTCAATGTAACATCATGGAAACTCTCCACCTAAAGAAGTGTTCTGAGGCAGACGTCGCCTGCTCGCCTTCCGAGCTCCCAATCCTTCAGCACTGGACACCGCTCCCCTCACCTCAGACATCCCCCATCCCCTCTCCCACCTCGCCCCCAAGGTGGCCTTCCCATTGGGCTCCTCCCCCAGCAGACCTCGTCAAACTCAACTTTGACAGAGCCTCTAAAGGAAATCCCAGACCTGCAGGGTATGGTGTGGTTTTCCGTAATCACAATGGGCAAATCCTAGTCATAGGAGTGGGCTCCCTGGGGCACACTACGAACAATGTAGTAGAACTATGGGATCTCATCAATGGACTACAAATGGCTATCCAAAATAACTTTCAGAAGCTCATCGTCGAGGGGGACTCTCAAGTAATTATAGGTTTGTGGGGAAAAATTTTAAATGGAGCAAATCTGGATAGCATTTCACCCAACTGGAGACTGTCGCATGGCCTACAAGTCATAGCAGATCTACTACACCCAAACTGGATCATCATTCCCTCACACATCAAGAGGAAAGCGAATCAAGTCACAGACGATTTGGCTAACCTGGGCACCAACTGGAGAGGACCAGACCTCCGTTGTAGCTCAATCCAGGATCAGGATCACCCCATCCTCCAGAAATCTATCCACAAGGCTGGAATGGTAGATCTCCCCCGAATGGGGTGTTAGCACATCCACCGTGGAGGGAAGAAGAGGCTGGTACAGGCCAACACCGCATGATGGCACGTGATGAGGCCATGTTGCAGCTCGCCACCCTCCATGAAGCTTAAATGCATTCTACGACGGCATGAGGAGGCATTAATGTTGCATTCAAGTGGGCCTTCAAAGAGGTTTAATATGGCTTGGCTCGCGATGTATGTCATTTGCTCCTGCTTGGTGTTCGAAAGGCTTCTCTCTTCGAAGCACAGGGAAAACAGTGTTCCTTCCACTCACACTGGGTATAGAATGACCAGGCCAAGGGGAGGGCCGAAGCGGGGCTCTCCCTGGAAGCCCCGTCGACCTCCGGTCATGCCTCCTGGTTTGCCTTTGAACTGTCCTTCCCCTCATCCTCAGACGGCTCCTCCCACTGTTTTCCCGCATGTTTCGACAGGCACCTCCATGGCTACCACCACCCGCTCACCAATCCTACACTCGCGCCACCTTCACGACCCTTTAGTGTTGTTCCATCCCTCTGCACCTTTCCTTGGCTCGAGAGGCGATCTTCCTCCTCAGAGAGCGCATGCGCGAGATGCACCGCATATAAATGACTATTACGACAAGCTGCATCTCAGGGACAGGTTGCCTATCATACAGGACCTGGTTTTCGACCTCAGAAAGGAAATGGCCGATCTCAATTATCACCTCTAAGCCACAGACGAGAAAGTGGCGAGCTGCCTCCAACTTCTATCTGACATGCAGGTGGCTCTCACCCAAGAACCGGTCGAAGCCATGCTAGGGGAGGCAACCGCTGCAGCCATAGATGTAGGATCCCACCGAGCTCAGCATTCAGACAACAGGGTACCGGCGAAGACGGAACATGGCAGCCGAGATGAAGGAATTAAGCGAGACGAGGCAAGCGATCCAGCCTACAAGCCAACCTACATTGAAGAGGAGCCTTGGCCAGGGGACCTCCCTCCCATGTGGCCAGTCTACTCGCCAGGTGTCTAGTTCATATGTTTTTTCTATGTAAACCCGTCACTCTCTTGATCTTAGCTGTTGGACCATTATTTTTAGTATCTTAGTTTATGACTTTTTGAACTTTGAACTGGAAGGCATGGCTGGACTGGTTTCCCCTCTGTTGGGGCAGTCCAGCCTTTGCACTTTTGAACATGGTTGTATCGTGATGATGAACTGCAGTTATAGCAGGATCTAATATAGTTTTCTTTCTTATTTACAAAAAAAAAAAAGCGATATCTCAACTCCCCTTACCACATAATAAAAAGGCCATGCAATCCTTCTTTGGGAAAATCAACTTTGTGAGAAACTTTACTCCTAAATTCATTGAAACTATTAAACCTTAACAAAAAATGATTCTCAAATATGGAGAGTTTAAATGGGATGAAGAAAGGAAAGGATATTTCAACAACATCAAAACTGTAATATCCCAAGCACCAATGTTACGAAGCCCTGATTTCAACAAAGATTTTTTCCTTTATACCTTTGCTTCTGACTAATCCTTGACCATGGTATTTACCCAGAAGGATGATGAAAAAAATGAGGCACCGGTATCATTTATGAGAACTAACCTTCAAGGATCCAAAATGAACTATCTGACTATAGACAAACAAGCTTACACAGTTTATAAAGCGGTAAAACATTTCAGATCCTATGTCCTAAAAAATCATACTAAATTCACAATACCTCACCCCATAGTATGATATTTGTTCACCCAACAATAAATGGGATAAAGAAGTGGAAATTGGATGGCAGTCATTCAGGAATTTGATCTAGACATAAAAATTGCCAAAATAGTCAAGGGTCAAGGATTGTGTAAACTAGCTGCTGAAGCCCAAGATCTGATCAACACAGAAGACTCCGGTTGGGAAAACAAGTTATCATTATGGTGTAATGAAACCTTATTCATTCCTCCTGGGAAAGCATCCTGGTACGAAAAATTGTCTTATCTCCTATGCCATGGAACTTGTCCAAAAAACCTAAACCCCAGAGAAAGGAGAGATCTCAAGATAAATTCCTCTCAATATTGCCTCATATATTATGTCCTTTTCCACGTAAACTATGATGGAGTACTCCTTATATGTATTGAACATGATGATGCATAAAAGGTACTAAGAGAACTCCATGACGACCCAACAAGTGGGAATTTTTCGAGAGAAACCAAGGCTCACAAAATATTAAGGGTTGGGTATTATTTGCCTACTCTGTTCAGGGACGCTCATTCATATGCCAAGAAATGTAAATCTTGTCAAGTAATATCTGGTAGGGAAAAAAGGGCAGGCATTCACTCCAGTCAGTGACCATATCCATAACATTTGAGCAATGGGGAAT
>JASDQU010241748.1:52924-70276 GCA_032191745.1 Picea mariana | reverse complement strand
AAGAAAACACCGGCCCTATGCCACCACAGGAAATAGCGTTGGTGACTAATACAACTCAACCAAGGTCAGAAAGATTATCAAGTGGGATGGGTATGCCTATTTTCCTCATAGATTTAATCACCATATATGACAACGAGGAAGGATCAAAAGCTTCGCACATAACCCCAGTACAAATCACGCAAGAGGAGGAACCAAGGGAAACATCTTCTCCAACTTCTGATGTTTTGATCCCAAATCCACAGGAAGGTGACCATGAGTCTAGGAACACCCTTGACATTGTTTTTCCCAATCAGCCAGGAAAGCAGCCTCAGGGTAGTAGCTCTAAGAACAACTTGGATACAGGTGAACAAGAAGAAAG
Organism: Picea mariana; assembly: GCA_032191745.1. NCBI lineage: Eukaryota > Viridiplantae > Streptophyta > Pinopsida > Pinales > Pinaceae > Picea > Picea mariana. The sequence goes on along the minus strand of JASDQU010241748.1, from coordinate 69,918 downwards.
AATAGGGGAGCAAGAAATTAACATCTCAACAACCAAACTCCCAGCTAATGTCGATCCTTCACCTACTTCCCTAGCTAGGACAAATACTTCATCAACTAATGAGGACCAATGGAAGGAAAAATCACTATTGCATGCAGGAACCTCTCCTGCTAAAGAATTAAAAGAACCTGCCATGGAACATCTCTATACTTCAGGAAGCCTAGGTAGTACTATGTACTAGGGATATCAATAGATTCTTGAACCAATAGATGAAGTTGCCGATATACAGGAAATTCCTTATGACAGGAAAAGGAAATATGTGATGAGAAGAAAAATCAAGAAAAGTAAGCTAACGCTTGATGGAACACTTCTCATAACCACAGAGGAAACGATGTTTGAGAAAAAACAATTAAGATTACTGAGCTAATTGAAGCAAGTATGGCCATAACCGATGCCACTTTATAAAGGGATGAAAGGGAGGTAGCCACCATAAATAAATAATTGGACCATCTGCGATATCAAGCGGAGTATTACCAAAATTCAACATAGGTATTGGTACTCTTTAAATGTGACTTCGAAGAGATGTATGTGCAATTCACAAGGTAAAGAGACCTCTTCACCGCTCATGTAGAGGATTTCCAAGAAGATGCCCTCATGGGTTGGAAACCTTTAAAGACATGCAACGATGGTATGAGATGGAACAACAAGCCTTAGAGAGAATGGACTACATCAGTGAAGTACAAAAGGGTTGAGAAACCGAAGAGCATGGAATCCGAGTGAAGATGGGAAACATCATCGCTCGAATAAGGAAGGAAGTTGAATACTGGGTAAGAATGGTCTAGGAACCCCAAAAGAAAATGCAGAAGAGATGATAAGAATGTGAGAAAAGTTGGGAGAAAATCAATCAGGAAATGAGGAATATGAACTTGCCATAATTTGGTCCACTGGAATATTTTTCCGATCTACACGATATAGTTAAGCGTCATGCAAAGAAAGACCAGGTGTACGAAGCAGATATTTGGCAAGTTTCAAGCATGATCCCAATTCAAGTGAAGAAGTTCATGGAGCCTTAGATAAAATCTCTTGAAGTAATACAACGTGTTGAGCACTCAACACACCCTAAAAACCCTTATCAAATTTTGTCACTTTTTGGGCACCACTTGTTTTCTCCACTGTCTGACTCGATTTCATTTTGGGAAATGTTTTATATTTGTTTGTTTTCATGACTATCATCACTTATTCAGGCTTGTTTGAACTTATGAAACCTCATGGCTAAAATACCTTAACACATGAATTAAGAATTGACATCCAAACACTGCACCCAACGCGCTCAGGTTTGGCATCAGAAATAATTCAAGTAAGTAAAGGAACCACATGGAAAACAACATTCATCGAGCACCGATCCTCGTCGGCATTGAAAGAAGGAATTTTTGGTTTACATAATTTTTTCACAAAAATTTTGGAGAGATACCTGATACCCTTCGACATCGATAAAATACGAGGAAGACAAACGTTAACAAAGGATGTAAAGAAATTGTTGATAGCTGATGCCTGACGCACTTTATTGGGATCGGGGAAAATCCATAAGGATCACAAAAAACATTTTGACCATGATAAGGTTATCTTTAAACGTTGATTCCCGATGCGTTTTCGACATCGGGACTTTTTTGAGGGAGCCGATTAGAGAGCACTTGGGTAGGTTTATCATTGATATCTGATCCTTGACACATTTTGGCTTTGACAATATAGGATTTAGTTTTAGAATGAATAACTTAAGGAAAGTCCTAACTCTAATTAATATGAGTGAATTAAGTCATTGGTCTCAAGCGCCATGTGTATTTACCAGGTAAGAGGGTCGTATGATCTAGTTCTATCCTGATTCATTTGTGGTTCCCTAGGTCCTAGTCACACCTCTGAGTCAGCTTTGCCATGCCAGTGCTATACAGTAAGATATATTGACGTTGGAGATTTTGCAGGAGAATATCAACGAAAATTTTCATAGCACAATCCTGACCCCAATCCACCAGCTGAAAGAGCAGAATGATGGGATGTTTACATCATTAGATATGATCGTATTTTGGACATTTAACGAACTAGTTAATGCTCGATCTCACATTAGTTTCTACCCAACAATTTGTAATCACCGATAGACCACATTACCACCCATGCCTCCATCGTCAACCCATGATGAATTTAAGTTCAAACTCCTCTAAATATCCGACAACTGATTTGTTGAAATTTCACTCATAATCTGAATTCAATGGTTGATGCGACACAGTAAGATCTCCCCTGTTTAAATCTCTTGAACTGTTGTGAACAAATTCATTATGTGCATAAGTGAATTCTAGAGAGTCTGAAGGAGAAAATCTAGAAAATCAAAGACTGTACTGACCCTCTTAATAATCAAAAACCAGGTTTAACAAGCTTCATAAGTATGTATCCAAGCATGTCAATTCGTTGCTTATAATTTATATATGTTCATCTAGTTTCTTACACAGTCTCTAAACTCCAATCTAGTTGTGGGAAGAATTTCGTCAAGAAATCGAACCACCAGACACTCACCGAGAGCACCAAAACTGAAAGAACCAAAGATAGGAGAAAGTTCTTCTTCGGGGGCCGTGAGGTAGTTGGATTATGCTCCCAAGGTAGAGCCTATCATCAAAACCTCAACAAAGAAATCTTTCGTCCAGCCTCCAGCCTTTGGTGATACAGAGGCAAGCACTGGATCCAAGGTAGCACTCCCACGGTGGGTATCTATTCAAAAAAATTAGCTGAGATGAATTCCTAGAGTATATCCCACACAACGATCTAGAAGTGAGGGAGCTCGATGACCTGGTGTTCCCCAACATATGACGGTCGTATTTACACATGGTGGCAAGAAGAACCCCCATTTTCCCCTGTGTAGAGGTCTTGAAGTGGCTCATCGACCACACGGATGGGAAGAAATGCTTGATCAATGATGATAATGGTGGGTACATCAGATTTTTCCTCCCGACAGTAGTCCAGAAGTATTATAATCTCAAGGACCCAGAGGAGCCTCTCAACAAGGACTTCGTGGTAATGTTTTATGAGTTCTATGAAGCCAAACAATTGATGGTATCATGGTGGAAAGAAGAAGACAACTTCACTAATCGGAGCAATGGATGGTATGGAACGATTAATTTGAGGGAGCCATACATCTATTTGATCTCTCTCATATGTTGGCTATGTGGAGAAAAGGATTTCTCCAAGATTTTAGAAGCATGGATGCCTTTTGCACACACAATTGCAATTGTTGAGAGCAACTTCAATTATGGAGCGATAATCTCCAAACAATTAAGCATGTGTGTATAGCAGGCCCAGATGCCAAAGGAAGGAGAGGCACCAACTTTCTACATGGCCTCATACCTTCTCAATGTGATGTGCGCAAGGAACGTCTTTGACGGAATGAATTTGAGCTGGCATGTTTTAGAGATCTCGATCCATGTCTACTTTAGTGTGTTGTGGGAGAACAAGTACAAGAAATCGTGCACACTCATATGCGATGAATTTATCGCCCACATTTATTTCATTTTTTTTAAGTGGGAATGCGCAAGGCTATCGACGATAGCAAGGAAAATGATATCCAAAGTAGGACATTGGTACTTGGATGATAACTCAACCTACATCAGGGTGTTTTGGGCCACTAGAGGACCACATCTCCTACCAGCTCATGTCCCAGACTAGATCATCGTGGGAGAAATATGTTATCAGACCATCCTGCAGGGCTATAATGCCACATTGGTCAAAGACAAGAAACATGCTTTCATACCCTATGGTTTCCATATGGGGTTCTATCTAGTAAAGGATACTTCTCAAGATGAATAAGAAAGGTTGAGCAAGCTTGAATTCAGGTTCCCAACAGGTCGATTGTGCAAGAACGACCCTAAAGGTCTGGTTCTCCAACATGCTTCACAAGTATCATCATGTTGGTTTTATGCTCACGATAAGTTTTAGGACAAATTCTTCATAGAGAATGCCAAGGATTGGGATGAGGTGGTGCAAATGATGGCCAACCCAAACATGGCCAAGTTCAAGGCCATGAGAATGGATGAACATGTGGAAACAATAGAGCAGGCAGCTGAAGAGGCCCTTAGATCCAGGGAAGAAATTAGAGTGGCAAAGACAACAGAGGTATAGAGAATAGGATTGTTCTTGACACCTGAGGAACATACAAGGGGATTGATCTTTATGGCATAGACACAAATAATCATTGATCAATTGTAGAACGACCCAGATCTCGTAGAGATGACGAGGGTTCCTACCAACAACCCAATTGAAAGACGGGGAGTACCAAGTGGCCCAGAGCCGATACAGATTGAAAAAACCACTGGGTCAGATAACCCTGAAGCTTAAACACCACAGGTAGGATCACCAGGGGAAGATTTGGTTCAACCCGAGATAGAGAGGAAATTAGGGAGAGAAAGTACACCAAATACCCTGTTGGATATAATAACCATGTAAGACAATGAGGAGAGTTTAGGGGTGGCCCTAATCAATTCGGTGAAAATCATAGAGGAAATTGAAACTGAGAAGGCATCCACCCTGGGTCTCGATGCTTCAATTCATATCCACCCACAGAATGAGCATGAGGTGGAAACTGCTTCGGATGTTGAGCCACTCGACATAGTGGGAATCCTAATGGACAGCTCGAGGGATGAACTAGGATCGATCGAACAAGGGGAAGAAAGTCCACAATAGGAAATTGTCATCTCGACAACCGATTACCAGGTAAGTACAACGTCCACCCCTAATTCATCAAATTTGACCAGTACTTTACCACCCAATGAGCAACAACTAGGGGTCGAGCCATTGGGACATACAAAAGAGGTTCAGGAACCCAATATTGAAAATATATACACCATCGGGAGCCTGGGAAACACTTTTACTTAGAGAGGGAAACAAATCCCCAAACCTGTGGATGAGATCATCGATATACAGTCCATCGCCTATGACTGAAAGAGGAAATCCATCATGAAAACAACCACTAAGAAAAGGAGGCTTACTTTAGACATTTCCATCCTCATTACCATAGAGGAAACAATGATCATCACTGATCATGCCAAGACATCCGAGCTTATTGGCGCAGGGATGGAAATCACAGATGCCATATTGGATTGAGCAAGGAAAGATGAAGAAGATTTGGCCACTGCGCTAAATAAGTTGGAGCATCTATGCCATTTGGTGAAATATTATCAGGACTCCATGCAGGGTACGGTATTCTTGAGAAGTGAATTCCATGATGCCTATAGGAAATTCACAAGTGAGTGGCACCTTTTCATTGCAGGGATAGATGATTTCCAATAAGACACCCATATGGTGCTAAAAACTTGCAAAGACATGGAAATATGGTATGAGAAGTCCTACCAAATGGTGTAAACAATTGATTACGTCAAAACAATTCAAAAGGGTCAAGATGTCGAAGAGCATGACATTCGGGTACTAAGGGACAACATCATCGAATGTATAAGGAAGTCGGTCGAATACTGGGTGAAGATTGCCCAAGAACCTCAGTGGGAAATCTAAGAGAAATGGGTTGATTGTGAAAGGAGTTGAACCAAGATCTATCGGGCGATGAGAGACATCAACCTCCTAGAATTCGATGCACCCGAGGAATTTGTCAACTTTCATGACATAGTAAAACTACATGCAGAACAAGACTCATCGTGGACTGCGGAGATAGTGAATGTGGAAAACATGGCACCAAGTCAAGTACAACAATTCATGGAACACCCGATCAAGGTTCAGACAGTGTTACAACAGTTAAGTGTTAAAGTAGTCAAGTATTAGGCATGAGAAGTGGATATAAAGGAGATCCTTTCAGCCTTGATGGAACAACACAAATTGTCGTATGCCAACACATGTGAGGAACTCTTTGTCAAATGGTCAGAGTATGAGAAGATACATCCACTCAAGTGAAACCATTTGATGACTCTTAGAATACTGAGATATTAAAACTCAATGTGGCGATGTTTTGTTTTACTTAGCTTGCAATTTTGATAGTTATTTTTAGTTAATAATTTGTTATAAATAAGAGGATTGATCGGTTATAGGAGGTCGATGGTTTTTGCAAAGACCCTTATTTTTGGAATTGTAAAGAACTATTTCAGAACAACCTTAATTGAGAAGTCTTGTTTAGGACTAGAGACAAGTTTTTGTTTTTCATCAAAAGTGTGTGTGATTGGATCACAAGGAGGAATTACTTCTGACGTTATCTCATGAATGGATGTTGTAATGAGTAAGAATTTTTGAATCTATTTATAAGTTAATTGATTCAATATTTTTATAGTTCTTATCTCTAATGATCATAGTTGCATGGGAACCACTCCCAACATCTCTGAAACTCGTTCTTAAAGTTCTGGAAGTTCCAGGAGATTGGGAACTAGATGGGAACATCCCCAATTAGTTGGGAACTCTTTTGGGAACTTGGGAGCTTTTGGGTAACTTCAACATCAAAGAAATGGGAGCTTGGGAACTAGTTTCCTAGACAAAGAGATTTAAATTAGAATTATATTAAATTAAAATGTAAATATGTTTATTCAATTATTTATTTTTTTGTACTGGGGGAATCGACAACTGGTGGTTCTATTACTAGCGTGACATGGGTCGATCCCTGTCGGCTACCACTATAACCCCAGGTGCAACCACCTAGCCCGCAAGAATGGTGCACGAGTAAATCCAGTTGAGAATCGAACATGAGACTTCATTTTACAAATTTCCTTCCATTTACATGGCACTTGCCAATCCGTCTACACCCATGTGGGTATATTTATTCAATTATTACAAATACATAATTTATTACAAATATTTTCATTATATTTATTCAAAATATCACTATAAAACTAAGACTAAAATACAGGTAAATATTATTTCCAAAATTAGTTAAGTAAAAAAACTTAATAATACTCACTTTATAGTTGTGGATATGAAATTTTTTTAATACATCTATGTTTTCCTTGAAGCCCAAACTAAACATGAAAGTCGAATAAATCAATAATGTATCCACGACAAGCATTTGTTCCACTCTATAGATATCATTGATTTTTATTGTGTTTTCATATTAGAAGAGTAGTAGTACCTTTTTTTTTCCAATAAAAAAAGAATAATGCTTCAAATTTACAAAGATGTTAAAGTTTATGTATGTAAAGTTTAATTTTAAAAAGATGTTAAAATTGTTTATATGTATTTTCAATTTTGTTTCTCATTTTCTAATGCAATATTTAGGGATATTAAAGTTTCAATATTATGTTAAATATATTCATATAATTATTAGCACAACTTAAATTAGTAATTTTAATGTTGTAGTTGTTGCAATACGAGAAACATTGTCCTCTATTGATCCTCAATTTTATTGAAATAAGATTTTAGATGTATCAATATCTCTATACATTGTAATCTAAAGTATCATTGTAATTTAAAATATTTATATATATTTTTTAATATATATTATTGTCGCTCACAAATTCACGTTTCCTGTAAATTTGAGGGAAACTTTTACTCATTCCGGACACGCGTATCCACGTTCCCAATGTTCCCACATTTCGGAAACCTATGAAACATAGCTAATGATGGAAATCAAATCATGTGGTTAATGTGTGATTAGTGATTAGAGCTAAGGAAACTAATTTTCTTGCCATCATTTTATTCCATGTATGTTTTCTTTCGACAATTGTATCTCAGTCAATAATTGAAACAGCAGCAAGTCATGTATTAGTACTAGGCTTGTCGTAGGTGTGAAAATATTTGTCTGCATGCTTGAGCGTGAGGGTTATTGTTGGTGAAATTATATGCATAATATATTACTAAACATAAATTATCGATCGGGATTCGTAATCTGTATATTTGATGCACTATATGTTCCGATAACAATATGCACTATATGTTCCGAAACCAACACACCTTTAAAAATAACAATCTTCACACAATTCAAAAGTTGGAAAGAAACACTCATAAAAAAGAAAAATCTCTTGCTCAGGTGATGGACCTGTTCATTGATGGCTCGTGAAAGGAAAAGATGAATTTTGATTCTATCTCCTGGAGAAACTAAGAAAACAAAAATTAACACTTTGCGCATTCACAACATTCCATTATAGGTGCATGTAGGGTGAGAGATGGAGGTCTTGATTATGCATGTGTTAGCAAGGTGTAACCTAATCAATTATGGAAAAGAAAGATAAGTGTAGTAGGATGCTCCATTAAATATCATATATGGTGAAATATGAAGATCAAACTGTTCCTGCATTGCCACACTTTGCAAAAAAATCTAATAGTGAAATAAAAAAAAAATAACATGAAATCAAAATAACAGGTACATGAAATGAAAATCTACACTAATAATTTACAATGAGCTTACCAAGCTAGATCGGTGGCCCTTGTTGATGCCAACATGGAATATTTTAGATCAACAGATGCTAAATTCTAACAGAGACAATATCATTGAATTCAAACTTGCATTAATATTCAACAAGTAGGTTTACAAAAAGAGTCTTTTCATGAATCCAATCTACATCATAACAATTCTCCCCCTCTCATGAAGAGACAAAACTCTCTTTTATACATGAGAGATTTGAAAAGAACATAAGCATAGCATAATTACAGATCTACTTTTCTCTCAACCAATTTCCCATTATTACAAAATATAATCCCTTCAAATCCTCACACATATCTCTCATATATCTTGGATAAGATATGACAACCAAATCTCCATGATCTTCTCCTTAGAATAGGCTTCAATTATCTCCTCAAATATTGAAATGGTGGAGGAAGTATTCAAGAATTCTTTTTGAATTAATCCTTCATATGTTCCAACACATTACAAAGCTCACACATTTTTGATATATATATGAAAACATGTCGATTTTCTAATATTTAATCACAAATTCCCTTTTAATACTTAAAATGAATAAAGTGGAAAATAATAAGGTGAAACCCAAATATATTTATGAAAATGATATCATGAAAGGTTAATGGGGCGATGAAATGTGAAGAATGATGAAGTGAAAGGTGGATGAAAGTACGGCATTTTTGACTCCCAACATACCCCCCAACTGAACTTGTTGCATGTCCGCATGAAACTATGCATGGATCTTCTCAACAAACTTTGGCATCTAAATTTAAGCTTTGAGTGATGATAATGAATGTTACCAGGATGAGAATGACATAAGTAACAACTGACATTTTCTTATGGTTGGTTCTTATGTGGCAACCATGAATATAAAGAATGTTGGTTCTTGTGTTAACAACATTTATTTCATTCTATTTGTTCTCTTGTTGTTATAATAATTTACCCATATATTTACTGGAAAAGATAAGCTATCAATGTGCATAAGGAAACATCACTGAGTATAAGAAATCCCTTTTGCATATTTTTGAATCATGCCAATATGTATATCAATGCTTACGAAGCAAAGTGCAACAGAGTATTGTTGGAAGAAAAAAAATGTTGGTAAATGGTAAATGAGATGAAAAATGGAATAATGGTAGTGGGAAAAATGGAGTGATGATAGCGGATATAGTCCCCTCACCAATTGAATTGGTTGCATGTCCTCTTGCAATGTGGAATGAGTCATAGAAGTGAAAAGGAAATGGATCATGGTGGGGGATGTTTCCAAATTATTCATTGCTAGTAGTTTAGGAATTACATGATTAAAGTTTAGAAAATAACATACCTCCACTTACCCAAAATGTTGATGAAATATCTAATAGGAATGTGGCTGATGTGGCTGCTAGAGAATTGAATATGTCACTGTTGTAGGATCATGTGAAAGGTGACTGTTGTTTTAGCTATGACTGTTGTAATTATTGGATCACATAATGTGAAGTGGAGGAATATGAACTGCAGCTAATGAATCATGGAAAAGAGGAAGTATGAAAGTGGAACTGTAGTACTTGTTGATATTATGGTATTTGCAGGAGGTATTTACCTCCATGTGTAAACATGACGAGGATAGAATGCTCCGGGAAGCAATAAGAAACCCTAATGAGTTGACTGGTAACCCTAGAAGACTTGTCGTCTCAAGAAGATAATTTATATTAGGCTATTAGCCTCCAAAAGAAGAAGTAGGCCAGAAATAATAATATATATTGAATAGACAGATACCCAAAATGAGAAGTCGGCCCAGGCAGTTAGCCAGAATTAGTATAAATACAGGAGGTCAGTTCTCATTCTGGCAGGCAGTCTCAAAATTGTAGAACAAAAACTTTTGCACACTGTAGTGCCTAGTCTTGTGCGCAGGTTTGAGGAGAGATTCCATTGTAGTTTCTATAGCTAGCAGATCATGTTTGTCTTGGACTATCTCTTGGTTAGGGTTTGGAATATCTGATCATCTCTTGCTAGTGTGCTACCCTATCTCTTGGTTAGGGTTTGGACTATCTTCACACCCAGCTGAAGATCTTACAATACCAGAAGGTTCTCACTCTCAGCACTCCTCTCTCTCACAGTACAATAATCTCTCAACCAACAACAATCAATATCAATACCCAACACTAGTATCGTCCCGACCTAGGTCCTCTCGACTTCTATTTATACATTATAGTCCCTCACCGATAGCCTTAGGTCGAAACCTAGGTGTCAAAACCCTAATTACCCAAAACCCTGGGTGTCCAAAACCCTATGTCAACTTGAACCACGTTTTTAGGGCTTCACCAGCTTGTCTTTCCTCCATTCTCACACAGTGCTCCAAAGAATTCAATGGTGGCTTTCTCTACTTGTTGAGTTTTCTACGATTATTTTCTCTTGTTGATCTGTAATCCATGATATCCTCTTTCAACGTCTTGCTTTTTCGTACTTCGCTCCATCTTTTCTTCTCTTTTTCTTACTTGACCTAGGGACAATCACTGTGTCTCCCATGCAGTTCATTTTTGACCTTTTCTTCCTCGATCTTTTCTTTCTTCCATAACCAAGGGCCAACACATAGCTGTAAGGATGTTAAGCTCGTTGAAGAACTGCCACTGGGGTTTCTAGTAGGACCAGTCACCATAGCACTGTCGCTAGGGTTACTAAAAAGTACAGTTGCAGAAAACCTTATCCTCTCATTGAGGAACCTCAAGTGAAGGAATTTACCTAATCTCTAGATAGATTAGTGTACCCTAGCCTAGTGCATCTCTTGGTACTCTCAGCAAGAAAAGACGTCAAGTTTAAGTTTGTGTTCAAATCTAGGGTTTGACCAAGTCAAAGCAGCCATGAATTATTCTATGAAGTCAGAGAACAAGTTAGATGGAGCCTCTAACTTCAGATCATGGAAGACAAGGATTGACCTCATCCTTTCCAAGAATGAAGTGTTGGATATCGTGAAAGGAAAGATCGTGGAACTAGAGTTTGAAGAAGGAAAAGAGAAGGAACCACAAACTGTTTCAGTTATGGACAAGTTCAAAGATGGTGACATCAATGCCATGAGTATCATAGTGGAATCTATAAAATACCACTTGATACCCTACATATCCCATCTTGACTCATTGAAGAAGATGCACAATTCCCTAACATATCTCTTCTCGGTCAGAAACATTGGACAAGTTATGAGTCTGAAGAATGAGCTCCGTGACATGAAGATGATAACATCATACTTTGTGAGAATATCCTAGTTAAGAGATCAACTGCAAGCTATTGAAGAGATCATTTTAGAGAAGGAATTGGTAAACATAGTACTCAATGGTCTTCCCAAGACGTGGGATGCATTTTCCAAAAGCATGAACACAAGAAAGGAGTATCCTACATTTGAAGAACTTTGGACTTGTTGTTCTCAAGAAGAATCTAGGATCAGTGCAAAAGAGAAACCCCAAAAGAAGTATGATGATCAGGGCTTCACAAAAAGATTCAAGAATTTCATGAACAAAAGGAAGCTTATCTCAAGGAGGAAGCCAAATCAAGAGAAAGACATTTCAGAAATACAATGCTTCAACTGTCAAAAGTATGCTCACTACAAGAATCATTGTCCTGAGCTAAAGAAAAGGAAGGAGAAACATGAAGCATCAGTTGCTGAAGAAAAAGAACCTACAAAAAAGACTAATCATGATGAAAGAGACTTATTCTTCTGAAGGTAACAATACTCTTCTTATATCTTGTACATATATTGTTTGCATCATCTCTGTACATATCTTGTACATCTATCTCCTGGAAGATAATGTATTCCAGGAAGAACTATAACTATATAAGAACAACAAGATAAGGATTGATATCATTAGATAATACACATGAAAGGATGAAATACGTTGAATCAATCATGAAGAGACTTAGAAGAATAAAAGACAGAAAGAAGTTAGAGAAAGACTTATAACATTTTGTAGAAGACAACAAAATGGAAGCGTGGACTCTGTTAGACAGAGAGAACCAATTATATATTGCATAAGAAAATAAGGATTCAGATGGAAGCATGGACTCTATTAGACGGAGGGAGCCAATTATATGCACTCATACATGAAGAAAATATTAGGAGGGAGCTAATCCTATGATCCATTTAAAAGGATGAAGTATGGTAGCAGCCATGAAAGATAGTACATGTTCAATTCAACCAGGGAAGAAGACCTCTTCGAAGAAAAGCCTTAAAGTATCCCTAGTTGTCCATCCATATTTGTGATCCTATGAAAAAAGTGAAATATTTACAACATGGAATCTATAAGAAACTCCATGGACCCAAGAGTTAAAGGAAAAACATAAGGAAGAAGATGAAGATTCCAAGAAACAAGAGAAGCCAGAACAACCAGTCATTATATCACAAAATTACCAGCCTGACATGAACTCACTAAAAGCAATCAAGCTGAGGAAATGAAAATTGTGATGAAGAACAGTGTATGGAAGACTTATGAATGAAAGCATTGCAAGATCTAGAACTAGAGTTTCTTCCAGATGGAGGAAGAAGACTATGATGATTACTCGTTTCGGTAAACCAAACATATCTTTACATGAGTCAATATCCATGAGTTGGAGTTCTACATCAGATAAATGCAAAGAATGTTCTCCAGAGAAATTGAGCAAAGAGAATATGAAGAGAAATCTCAAGACTTTGAGGCATACCAGAAAGAGACCCTTGTATTCAGATGGAGGGAAATAACTTGGTGGAGAACATCCAATGCACAGTAGAAGCATGGTGAATATTTCCTATAACAATATATTGTATCAAGATGATTACTCAGAAGATCAAATCTCACGATGAAAAAAGAAGTGCCACATGGATATGTTCTAGTTTTCCAAAAATGTAATATTTTATTGATCAGAGCTACATGAAGCCTTCAAAGAAGACCAGTGCTCCAGAATGAAGTACATTTGAAATCAAGCATTACATTATCCATGATGAAGTTCGGAAAGGAGAAAGAGGTTCTCCAATACATATCTCCATAGATGAGCAGATAAACATACATCTTGGTAAAGATTTTGTCCAAGATAAAAGAGTTTGCATACTCAAGATGGAGCTCGTGGAGATGACTTCCTTATTGAAAAATGAAGAGATGACTCCCAGGTTGGGAGGGAGCACTGATATGTATTGATTTATGAACAATCATTTTTCAGTTTGAAAAATGGTTAAGGATGAGCAGTTTCCTTTGCAGTTCGGAAAGTGGATTGAGATTTCTCACGGACAGTGATTTCTCATTGTGTTTATCATGGGAAATGGTCTAGATTGTTGATGTATCATATACAACGACTTCCCATTGTGGTTAACATGAGGAGTGGTCTAGGGAAGTCTCTCTTCTTGAGGGTTACTCAAGAAAATTGGCCCGCCTCACTGGACAACGATTTCGCATTGTGGTTAACATGAGTAATGGTCTGTTTTGGAGGTTGGTACATGACAGTCTTTTCCTCTTGTGGTTATGGTCTGGACAATCATTCTTTTGGGTTTATACATTCTCTCAAGGGTGCACTTTGATTAGTGTAGGAGGAATGGCCCAGGGTGGGGAATGGTCCAGGCTCAGCAATCAAGGACAGGCATTCCTTAGGGTTTATACATTCTCTCGAGAGTGCACTTTGATTAGTGTAGGAAGAATGGCCCAGGGTGGGGAATGGTCCAAGTTCAGAANATGACTCCCAGGTTAGGAGGGAGAACTGATATGTATTGATTTATGGACAATCATTTTTCAGTTTGAAAAATGGTCCAGGATGAGCAGTTTCCTTTCCAGTTCGGAAAGTGGATTGAGATTTCTGACGGACAGCGATTTCTCATTGTGGTTATCATGGGAAATGGTCCAGATTGTTGATGTATCATAGACAATGACTTCCCATTGTGGTTAACATGAGGAGTGGTCTAGGGAAGTCTCTCTTCTTGAGGGTTACTCAAGAAAATTGGCCCTCCTCACCGGACAACGATTTCGCATTGTGGCTAACATGAGGAATGGTCTGTTTTGGAGGTTGGTACATGACAGTCTTTTCCTCTTGTGGTTATGGTCTGGACAATCATTCCTTTGGGTTTATACATTCTCTCCAGGGTGCACTTTTATTAGTGTAGGAAGAATGGCCCAGGGTGGGGAATGGTCCAGACTCAGCAATCAGGGACAGGCATTCCTTAGGGTTTATACATTCTCTCCATAGTGCACTTTGATTAGTGTAGGAAGAATGGCCGAGGGTGGGGAATGGTCCAAGTTCAGAAGACAGGACAATTATTCTTCATTGCTTGAGAAGAATAGTCCATATATCTCATTGTTCTACTCTAAGGGCATATATTCTTTCAGATCTCACAGATGTGAGTGAAATATTGGCGTAAATGATTTAGTTTATATCATAAGATTGTTTCTGTGCAAGTTGATATCATATGTTTGTTATGAAGACTGTATGACTATAGATGTATACTACTGTGGTGGATGTGTTACACTGTTCGTGACTATACGTTGTTGATCAAGTACTTGTGTGTTATTTGGTGTGGTAGTGTAGCACTGGATTGTAGTTATGTACTACTATGGATAGACACAATTGTGTTCTATTTTTTTTCTGATTTCCTTGAAGACTATCAACAGTTTGGTAAATGATTATCAGCTAGATGGGTGATTAAAGGACAGATATTTCCCAGGTGGAAAATGGTTTAGAACATCTACTCTTCTAGGACGTATGTCCATATTAGATGTATGACTCTTGTTTCACTCTGTGGAGTGAGAATCATGTTTGATTACTCAGATAGAGTATGGTTTCGAGAGATGATGTAGCTGATGACACTAATGATGATGATGGTGCTCATGATCTAGTCATAAGATAGTATATACAACTATGTTGATCCTATCGGGTGAATGGTATGTTTTGTGCTCAAGACCATTACCTGTAATACCTCCCTAGCTAGGAGGGAGTGTTGATATTATGGTAGTTGTGGGAGGTATTTACATCCATGTGTAAACCTGATGAGGATAAAATACTCCAAGAAGTAGGAAGAAACCCTAATGAGTTGACTAATAACCCTAGAAGACTTGTCGACTCAAGAAGATAATTTATATTAGGTTATTAGCCTCCAAGAGAAGAAGTTAGCTAGAAATAATAATATATATTGAACAAACAGATACCCATAATGAGAATTCAGCCCAGGCAGTTAGCCAGAATTAGTATAAATATAGGAGGCCAATTGTCATTCTAGCAGGCAGTCTCAGAATTCTAGAACAACAACTTGTGCACACTGCAGTGCCCAGTCTTGTGCGTAGGTTTGAGGAGAGCTGCCATTGCAGCTGCTACAGCTAGTAGATCACGTTTGGCTTGGACTATATCTTGGTTGAAGTTTGGAATATCTGATCAGCTCTTGTTGGTGCGCTATCCTTAGGGAAAGGTGTGCTACCCTTTGTTTGGCTATCTAGCCTAGGGTTTGCTTCCAGAGTGATTCTTTGTCAAGGTTAAGGTGCTCATAGGGTGGCTTCGGACTATGGTTGGGTGAAAATAGAGATATTTTCAATGGTAAAACAAGCACATCCATTATATTCTAACAGTACTCTCATATGGTTGAATTCATGTTGTTGTAACTGTTGAGGAGTCATGGAAAAGTGTATAGTATTCACCTGCTGCTAAACCCAATGGTACAATTATAGTCATGCGAACGAATGTGTCGATATCGAGCATGAAGAGAATTCATTGGATTATCGTCCATTGATGAATGTCGTTAACCAATGCAAGGAAAACTCACCATTGATGTCAATGAGTGTCAAGGTACCCGAATACATCTTGCGAAGTGAGAATAGATTTTTTGATGTCGATCCACTTGCAAGATCTGACGATCAAGGGACAGTGATGTATTCCAATGATTTTCAGTGAGAGAACTTTCCATTAAGGCATGCAAGCCTCTAGGTACTCAAAATGGACTCTAGTCTATATCCAAGATAAGGTGCTGAGGTCTATGGGGCAAGACTTGTTAAAAGGTGGGCCTTAAGGAATCCCACATCAATCAATGTGAGTTCTGATAAAAATATTGGTAGGACTATAGGAAATATTGTTGGACACACCTACCACACTTAGAGGGGGGGTGAATGAGTGTGGGGATCTTTTTCCCAAAACTTCCCTCTTACACAAAAACTCCTTAGTTTACATTCAACATTTTCTCATTACTCATTGCTATCATTTATAATCAGTTATATGTGAATACATATCAGCAACATATATTAGAAACATATCATCAACAAATCATCTCCACAANTGGACTTCAATCCGGGGTTTTTTTAGCAACAACTGAATAGAGTACAACTTTACAAGAGAACCATATCTATATGCAAGATTCAGCTTACATTCTCAGCACCAACTGAGATGAGGCAACAATCCTCAATAGATATCAATCTATCAACATAAACAAGTGCATCAACCATGCACCAACCTGTTCCAAACAACCTGTAATCAACCTATACCATAAACAAGTGCATCCAACCATGTACCAATTATATACCAATCATGTGTCAAATAATCATCAACAATGAATCATCAATATGTACCAACATCATCAACTATACACCTCATGTATGTGCCAACTCATCAACTGCTTGTCTCAACCATGACTAGTTTTGGATTAGTCAACAACCCCAACTTGAAATAATCATAACTTTGTACCTGTAAT
>JASDQU010241748.1:36495-51793 GCA_032191745.1 Picea mariana | reverse complement strand
AAATGAAATAAATGGATGTCAATGAAGGTTCTACACCAGGCACGACAAGGGAGCTTGATTTTTTCTCAAATACATAATCAATTATCTGAACTTCCACGAAGAAATAGTTCACCCAACCTCTGGTATTTGGGGACATAGAGGTGAGCATCGAATCAAAAGTAATGCTCCCATACTAGGGGAATTTGTTTAACAAAATCAACTAGGAATATTACCTGCAGTTTATATCCCACAACAACCTGGACGTCAATATGTTGGATGAATAGGTTTTCCCAAACATTAGGCGCTCATATCTGCATATGGTGGCCTATCGGACCCCAGTTTTTCCCTGCATTGAAACCCTGGGATGGATGATTGACCACACAGACACGAAAAAATTCATAGTCAATAATGAATAGGGAGAATGTGTGAGTGTCTTTCTTCCATTAGAGGTCCAAATATACTACAAGCTCAAATACCTAGAAGAAAGGCTAAATACAGAATTTGTGGTCCAATTTTACGAGTTCCATGACACTAGAAAGTTACTAGCCTCATGGTGGAAAGAATATAATAAGTTCACAAGATAAATGATTGGTACAACACGTTAAACCTTAGGGAATCTTATATGTACTTAATGGATTCAATATATTGATTATATGGTGAAAAATATTTCTCTAAGTTTTTAGAAGTGTGGATTCCCTTGGTAGATATCGTGGCAATCTCCGAGACAAGTTTCAACTGGGGATCCATCATTTCTAAACAGCTAAGCACCAACATCCTACAGGCCCAGATACCAAAGGATGGAGAAACACCAATTTTCCACATGGCATCATACCTGTTAGACGTAATATGCACAAGAAACATTTTTGCATGTATGAATTTAAGATTGCATGTTGTTGAGTTACCTGTGTATGTTTATTTCATCATTATGTGGGAAAATAGGTAAAAGATATTGTACACCCTGATATGCAGTGAGTTCATAGCCAGATTGCACTTCAATATATTTAGAAAATAATTCCCAAGGCTTTCAGCGACTGCCAAAAAGATGATTTCCAAAGTGGGCCACTGGTATTTTGAATAAAGAATCACTTATATCATAGTGTTTGTGGCTATTGGCGCACCACAGCTACTCCCCGTTCATATCCCAAACCATCTCATTTTGGGAGAAATTTATTACTAGACCATTCTACAAGGCTATAACGCGTCTCTGGTAAAATAAAAGAAGAGGGAATTCATACCCTATGGTTTTCTATCAGGTTTTACATGGTAAAAGGAATTGCATAGAAGAAATAAGAAGGATTCAGTTAGATTGAGTATCGATTCCCCACAGGATTCTTTCACAATCATGATTCAAAATGCCTGGTACTCTAGCATGCGTCGCAAGTATCCTCATATTAGCCATATGCTCATGATAGCTTTGAAGATGATATATTTACCGAGGGTGCCCAGGACTGGGAGGAGGTGCTTCAAAGAAGGGTTAACCCCAATATGACAAAATTCAAAGAAATGACTATGGATGAGAAGATTGAGACAATAGAGCATAAAGCTCAAGGATCCCTTAGGGTAAGAGAAGAAAAATGAGCAGTAGAAGTTGATGAGGCACAAAGAAGGGGGATATTGTTACTATTAGAATCTAAAAGAGATATTGCAATATTAGGGGAAGATCCCCTACTCAATCCTTTGATAGGACCTTTGAGAATCACCCTGGTAGGTACAAATGAGGAGGCATAAATAAATAATTCAAATACAATCCCACTGAAAGAAAGTGTTGACAAAGAAAACACCAGCCCTATGTCACCACAGGAAATATCGTCGGTGACTAATACAACTCAACAAAGGTTGGAAAGATTATCAAGTGGGATGGGTATGCCTATTTTCCTCATAGATTTAATCACCATATATGACAACGAGGAAGGATCACAAGCTTCACACATAACCCCGGTACAAATCACGCAAGAGGAGAGACCAGGGGAAACATCTTCTCCAACTTCCGATGTTTTGATCCCAAATCCCCAGGAAGGTGACCATGAGGCTAGGAACAGTCTTGACATTTTTTTTCCCAATCAACCGGGAAAACAGCCTCAGGGTAGTAGCTCTAAGAACAACTTGGATACAGGTGAACAAGAAAAAAGAATAGGGGAGCCAGAAATTAACATCTCAACAACCAAAATCCCAGCTAATGTTGATCCTTCGCCTACTTCCCTAGCTAGGACAAATACTTCATCAGCTAATGACCAACAGAAGGAAAAATCACTAGAGTATGCAGAAACCTCTCCTGCTAAAGAATTAAAAGAACCTTCCATGGAACATCTCTATACTTCAGGAAGCCTAGGTAGTACTCTGTCCTAGGGATATCAATAGATTCTTGAACCAATAGATGAATTCACCGATATACAGGAAATTCCTTATGACAAGAAAAGGAAATATGTGATGAGAAGAACAATCAAGAAAAGAAAGCTAACGCTTGATGGAACACTTCTCATAAACAAAGAGGAAACGATGTTTGAGAAAAAAAAAATTAAGATTACTGAGCTAATCGGAGCAAGTATGGCCATAACCGATGCCACTTTAGAAAGGGATGAAAGGGAGGTAGCCACCATGAATAAATAATTGGACCATCTGTGAGATCAAGCGAAGTATTACCAAAATTTAACACAGGTACTGGTACTCTTTAAATGTGACTTCGAAGAGATGTATGTGCAATTCACAAGGGAAAGAGAGCTCTTCACCACTCATGTAGAGGATTTCCAAGAATATGCCCTCATGGGTTGGAAACCTTTAAATACATGCAACAATGGTATGAGAAGGAACAACAAGCCTTAGAGCAGATGGACTACATCAATGAAGTACAGAAGGGTCGAGATACCGAAAAGCATGGAATCCGAGTGAAGATGGACAACATCATCGCTCGAATAAGGAAGGAAGTTGAATACTGGGTAAGAATGATCCAGGAACCCCAACAGAAAATGTAGAAGAGATGGTAAGAATGTGATAAAAGTTGGGAGAAAATCAATCAAGAAATGAGGAATACGAACTTGCCATAATTTGGTCCACCAGATTATTTTTCCGATCTACATGATATAGTTAAGCGTCATGCAAAGCAAGACTAGGTGTACGAAGCAGATATTTGGCATGTTTCAAGCATGATCCCAAGTCAAGTGAAGAATTTCATGGAGCCTTAAGTAAAATCTCTTGAAGTATTACAATGTGTTGAGCACTCAACACACCCTAAAAAGCCTTATCAAATTTTGTCACTTTTTGGGTACCACTTGTTTTCTCCACTGTCTGACTCGATTTCATTTTGGGAAATGTTTTATCTTTATTTGTTTTAATGACTCTCATTAGTTATTCAGGCTTGTTTGAACTTATGAAACCTCATGGCTAAAATACCTTAACACATGAATTAAGAATCGACATCCAAACACTGCACCTAACGCGCTCAGGTTCGGCATCAGAAAGAATTCAAGTAAGTAAAGGAACCACATGGAAAACAACAGTCGTCGAGCACCGATCCTCATCGGCATCAGAAGAAGGAATTTTTGGTTTATGTAATTTTTTCACAAAAATTTTGGAGAGATACCTGATACCCTTCGACATTGATAAAATACGAGGAAGACAAACGTTAACAA
The DNA here is from genome assembly GCA_032191745.1 of Picea mariana. NCBI lineage: Eukaryota > Viridiplantae > Streptophyta > Pinopsida > Pinales > Pinaceae > Picea > Picea mariana. The sequence goes on along the minus strand of JASDQU010241748.1, from coordinate 48,188 downwards.
AGGATGTAAAGAAATTGTCGATAGCCGATGTCTGACGCACTTTATTGGGATCGGGGAAAATCCATAAGGATCACAACAAACATTTTGACCATGATAAGGTTATCTTTGAACGTTGATTCCTGATGCATTTTCGACATAGGGACATTTTTTAGGGAGCCGATCAGAGAGCACTTGGGTAGGTTTATCGCTGATCTCTGATCCGTGACACATTTTGGCTTCAACAATATAAGATTTAGTTTTAGAACGAATAACTTAAGGAAAGTCCTGACTCTAATTAATATGAGTGAATTAAGTCACTGGTCTCGAACACCATGTGTATTTACCAGGTAAGAGGGTCGTATGATCTAGTTCTATCCTGATTCATTTGTGGTTCCCTAGGTCCTAGTCACACCTCCAAGTCAACTTTGCCATGTCAATGTTGTACAGTAAGATATATCAACATTGGAGATTTTGCAGGAGGATATCAACGAAAATTTTCATAGCACAATCCTGACCCCAATCCACCAGCTGAAAGAGTGGAACGATGGGATGTTTACAGCATTAGATACGATCGGATTTTGGACATTTAACAAACTAGTTAATGCTCGATCTCGCATTAGTTGCTACCCAACAATTTGAAATCATCGATAGACCACATTACCACCCACACCTCCACCGTCAACCCATGAAGAATTTAAGTTCAAACTCCTCTAAATATATGGCAACAGATTTGTTGAAATTTCACTCATAACCCGAATTCAATGGTTGATGTGACACAATAAAATCTCCCTTGTTTAAATCTCTTGAACCATTGTGAACAAATTCATTATGTGCGTAAGTGAATTCCAGAGTGTTTGAATGAGAAAAGCGAGAAAATCAAAGACTGTATAGACCCTCTTAATAATCAAAAACCAGGTTTAACAAGCTTCATAGGTATGTATCCAAGCATGTCAATTCGTTTCTTATAATTTATATATGTTCATCTAGTTTCTTACACAGTCTCTAAACTCCAATCTAGTTGTGGGAAGAATTTCGTCGAGAAATCAAACCACCAGACGCTCACCGAGAGCACCAAAACTGAAAGAACCAAAGATAGGAGAAGGTTCTTCTTAGGGGACCATGAGGCAGTTGGATTATTCTCCCAAGATAGATCCTATCATTAAAAACTCAACAAAGAAATATTTCATCCAACCTCCAGCCTTTGGTGATATAGAGGCAAGCACTGGATCCAAGGTAGCGCTCCCATGGTGGGTATCTATTCAAAAAAATTAGCCGAGATGAATTCCTGGAGTATATCCCACACAACAACCCAGACGTGAGGGAGCTCGATGACCTGGTGTTCCTCAACATATGATGTTCGTATTTACACATGGTGGCAAGAAGAACCCCCATTTTCCCCTGCGTTGAGGTCCTGAAGTGGCTCATCGACCACACCGATGGGAAGAAATTCTTGATCAATGATGATAATGGTGGGTACATCGGATTTTTCCTCCCGACAGTAGTCCAAAAGTACTATAAGCTCAAGGACCTAGAGGAGTATCTCAACAAGGACTTTGTGGTAACATTTTATGAGTTCTATGACGCCAACCAATTGATGGTATCATAGTGGAAAGAAGAAAATAACTTCACTAATCAGAGCAATGGATGGTATGGAATGATTAATTTGAGGGAGCCATATATCTATTTGACCGCTCTCATATGTTGGCTATGTGGAGAAAAGGATTTCTCCAAGATTTCAGAAGCATGGATTCCTTTTGCATACACAATTGCAATTGTCGGGAGCAGCTTCAATTCAAGAGTGATAATCTCCAAACAATTAATCATGTGTGTACAGTAGGCCCAGATGCCAAAGGAAGGAGAGGCACCGACTTTCTACATGGCCTCATACCTTCTCGATGTGACGTGCACAAGGAACGTCTTCGACGGCATGAGTTTGAGCTGGCATGTTGTAGAGATCTCGATCCACGTCTACTTTAGTGTGTTGTGGGAGAAAAAGTACAAGAAATCGTGCGCACTCATATGCGATGAATTTATCGCCCACATTTATTTTATTTTTTTTAAGAAGGAATGCACAAGGCTATCAATGAAATCCAAGCAAATGATATCCAAAGTAGGCCATTGGTACTTGGATGAGCACTCAACCTACATCAGGGTGTTTTGGGCCACTAGAGGACCACATCTCCTACCAACTCATGTCCCAGACTAGATCATAGTGGGAGAAATCTATTATCAGACCATCCTGCAAGGCTATAATGCCACATTGGTCAAATACAAGAAACATGCTTTCATACCCTATGGTTTCCATGTGGGGTTCTATCTGGTAAAGGATACTTCTCAAGATGAATAAGAAAGGTTGAGCGAGCTTGAATTTAGGTTCCCAACAGGTCAATTGTGCAAGAATGACCCTAAAGGTCTAGTTCTCCAACATGCTTCGCAAGTATCATCATGTAGGTTGTATGCTCACGATAAGTTTGAGGACAAAGTCTTCACAGAGAATGCCGAGGACTAGGATGAGGTGGTGCAAATGATGGCCAACCCAAACATGGCCAAGTTCAATGCCATGAGCATGGATGAACATGTGGAAACAATAGAGAAGTCGGTTGAAGAGGCCCTTAGATCCAGGGAAGAAATTAGAGCGGTAAAGACAACAGAGGTATAGAGAACGGGATTGTTCTTGACACCTGAGGCACATACAAGGGGATTGATCTTGATGGCATAGACATAGATAATCATTGATCAATTGTAGAACGACCCAGATCTCGTAGAGATGATGAGGGTTCCTACCAACAACCCAATTGAAAGCCGGGGAGTACCAAGTGGCCCAGAGCCGATACGGATTGAAGAAACCACTGGGTCAGATAACCATGAAGCTTCAACACCATAGGTAGGATCACCAGGGGAAGCTTTGGTTCAACCCGAGATAGTGAGGAAATTAGGGAGAGAAAGTACACCAAATACCCTGTTGGATATAATAACCATGTATGACAATGAGGAGAGTTCAAGGGTGGCCCTAGTCAATTCGGTGAAAATCATAGAGGAAATTGAAACTGAGAAGGCATCCACCCTGGGTCTCAATTCTTCAATTCATATCCACCCATAGAATGAGCATGAGGTGGAAAGTGCTTCAGATGTTGAGCCACTCGACATACTAGGAATCCTAATGGACAGCTCAAGGTATGAACTAGGATCGGTTGAACAAGGGGAAGAAAGTCCACAATAGGAAATTGGCATCTCGACAACTGATTACCAGGTAAGTACAGTGTCCACCCCTAATTCATCAATTTTGACTAGTACTTTACCACCCAATGAGAAACAACTAGGGGTCGAGCCATCGGAACATACAAAAGAGGTTCAGGAACCCAATCTTGAAAAGATATACACCGTCGGGAGCCTGGGAAACACTATTACTTAGAGAGGGAAACAAATCCCCAAACCTGTGGATGAGATCATTGATATACAATCCATCGCCTATGACCGAAAGAGGAAATCCATCATGAAAAGAACCACTAAGAAAAGGAGGCTTACTTTAGACATTTCCATCCTCATTACCACAGAGGAAACAATGATCAGCACTGAGCATGCCAAGACATCCAATCTTATTGGCACAGGGATGGCAATCACAAATGCCATACTGGATAGAGAAAGGAAAGATGAGATTTGGCCACTGTGCTAAAGGAGTTGGAGCATCTACGCCATTTGGTGAAATATTATCAGGACTCCATGCAGGGCACAGTATTCTTGAGAAGTGAATTCCATGATGCCTATAGGAAATTCATGAGTGAGCGGAACTTTTTCACTGCAGGGATAGATGATTTCCAATAAGACACCCTTATGGTGCTAAAAACATGCAAAGACATGGAAATATGGTATGAGAAGTCCCACCAAACGATGTAAATAATTGATTACATCAAAACGGTTCAAAAGGGTCAAGACGTAGAAGAGCATGACATTCGGGTGCTAAGTGACAACATCATCGAATGTATAAGCAAATCGGTCGAATACTGGGTGAGGACTTTCCAAGAACCTCAGCGGGAAATCTAAGAGAAATGGGTTGATTGTGAAAGGAGTTGGACCAAGATCTATCGGGTGATGAGAGACATCAACCTCCTAGAATTCAACGCACCCAAGGAATTTGTCGACTTTCATGACATAGTAAAACTACATGCAGAACAAGACTCATCGTGGGCTGCGGAGATAGTGAATGTGGAAAACATGGCACCAAGTCAAGTACAACAATTCATGGAACACCCGATCAAGGTTCAGACAGTGTTACAATAGTTAAGTGTTAAAGTAGTCAAGTATCAGGCATGAGAAGTGGAGATAAAGGAGATCCTTTCGACCTTGATGGAACAACACAGATTCTCGTATGCCAACACATGTGAGGAACTCTTTATCAAATGGTCAGAGTATGAGAAGAGGCATCCACTCAAGTGAAACCATTTGATGACTCTTAGAATACTGAGATATTAAAAATCTATGTGGCGATGTTTTGTTTTACTTATCTTGCACTTTTGATAGTTATTTTTAGTTAATAATTTGTTATAAATAAGAGGATCGATCGATTATAGGAGGTCGATGGTTTTTGCAAAGACCCTCATTTTTGGAATTGTAAAGAACTATTTCAGAATCACCTTAATTGAGAAGTCTTGTTTAGGACTGGAGACAAGTTTTTGTTTTTCATCAAAAGCGTGTGTGATTGGATCATAAGGAGGAATTACTTCTGACGTTATCTCATGAATGGATGTTGTAATGAGTAAGAATTTTTGAATCTATTTATAAGTTAACTGACTCAATATTTTTATAGTTCTTATCTCTAATGATCATAGTTGCATGGGAACCACTCCTGACATCTCTGAAACTCATTCTTAAAGTTTTGGAAGTTCTGGGAGATTGGGAACTAGTTGGGAACATCCCCGATTAGTTGGGAACTCTTTTGGGAACTTGGGAGCTTTTTGGGAGCTTCAACATCAAAGAAATGGGAGATTGGGAACCAGTTTCCTAAACAAAGAGATTTAAATTAGAATTATATTAAATTAAATGTAAATATGTTTATTCAATTATTTATTTTTTTGTACTGGGGGAATCGACAACTGGAGGTTCTCGTACTCGTGTGACATGGGGTCGATCCCCGTCGGCTACCACTATAACCCCAGGTGCAACCACCTAGCCCACAAGAATGGCGCACGAGTAAATCCGGGTGAGAATTGAACATGAGACTTCATTTTACAAATTTCCTTCCATTTACACGGCACTTGCCAATCCGTCTACACCCGCGTGGGTATATTTATTCAATTATTACAAATACATAATTTCTTACAAATATTTTCATTATATTTATTCAAAATATCACTATAAAACTAAGACTAAACTACAGGTAAATATTGTTTCAAAAATTAGTTAAGTAAAAAATCTTAATAATACTCACTTTATAGTTGTGGATATGAATTTTTTTTAATACATCTATGTTTTCCTTCAAGCCCAAACTAAACATGAAAGTCGAATAAATCAATACTGTATCCATGACAAGCATTTGTTCCACTCTATAGATATCATTGATTTTTATTGTATTTTCGTATTAGAAGAGTAGTACTACTTTGTTTTTTCCAATAAAAAAAGAATAATGCTTCAAATTTACAAAGATGTTAAAGTTTATGTATGTAAAGTTTAATTTTAAAAAGATGTTAAAATTGTTTATATGTATTTTCAATTTTGTTTCTCATTTTCTAATGCAATATTTAGGGATATTAAAGTTTCAATATTGTGTTAAATATATTCATATAATTATTAACACAACTTAAATTAGTAATTTTAATATTGTAGTTGTTGCAATACGAGAAACATTTTCCTCTATTGACCCTCAATTTTATTGAAATAAGATTTTAAATGTATCAATATCTCTATACATTGTAATCTAAAGTATCATTGTAATTTAAAATATTTATATATATTTTTAATAGATATTATTGTCGCTCGCAGATTCACATTTCCTATAAATTTGAGGGAAACTTTTACTCGTTTCGGACACGCATATCCACGTTCCCAATGTTCCGACATTTCGGAAACCTATGAAACATAGCTAATGATGGAAATCAAATCGTGTGGTTATTGTGTGATTAGTGATTAGAGCTAAGGAAACTAATTTTATTGCCATCATTTTATTCCATGTATGTTTTCTTTCGACAATTGTGTCTCAGTCAATAATTGAAACACCAGCAAGTCATGTATTAGTACTAGGCTTGTCGTAGGTGTGAAAATCTTTATCTGCATGCTTGAGCGTGAGGGTTATTGCTGGTGAAATTATATGCATACTATATTACCAAACATAAATTATCGATCGGGATTCGTAATCAGTATATTTGATGCACTATATGTTCCGATAACAGATAGGTTCATATGTCTGTTTAGTATATCTTAGATAAGAAAACCATTTAGAAACCAACATACCTTTAAAAATAACAATCTTCACACAATTCAAAATTTGGAAAGAAACACTCATAAAAAAGAAAAAGCTCTTGCTCAGGTGATGGACCTGTTCATTGATGGCTCATGAAAGGAAAAGATGAATTTTGATTCTATCTCCTGGAGAAACTAAACAAACAAAAATTAACACTTTGCGCATTCACAACATTCCATTATATGTGCATGTAGGGTGAGAGATGGAGGTCTTGATTGTGCATGTGTTAGAAAGGTGTAACCTAATCAATTATGGAAAAGAAAGATAAGTGTAGTGGGATGCTCCATTAAATCTCATATATGGTGAAATATGGAGATCCAACTGTTCCTGCATTGCCACACTTTGCAAAAAAATCTAATAGTGAAATCAAAACAAAATAACATGAAATCAAAATAACAGGTACATGAAATGAAAATCTACACTAATAATTTACAATGAGCTTACCAAGCTAGATCGGTGGCCCTTGTCGATGCCAACATGGAATATTTTAGATCAGTAGATGCTAACTTCTAAGAGACACAATATCACTGAATTCAAACTTGCATTAATCTTCAACAAGTAGGTTCACAAAAAGAGTCTTTTCATGAATCCAATCTACATCATAACAATTCTCCCCCTCTCATGAAGAGACAAAACTCTCTTTTATACATGAGAGATTTGAAAAGAACATAAGCATAGCATAATTACAGATCCACTTTTCTCTCAACCAATTTCCCATTATTACAAAATATAATCCCTTCAAATCCTCACACATATCTCTCATATATCTTGGATAAGCTATGACAACCAAATCTCCATGATCTTCTCCTTGGAATAGGCTTGAATTATCTCCTCAAATATTGAAATGGTGGAGGAAGTATTCGAGAATTCTTTTTGAATTAATCCTTCATATGTTCCTACACATTACAAAGCTCACACATTTTTGAGATATATATGAAAACATGTTGATTTTCTAATATTTAATCACAAATTCCCTTTTAATACTTAAAATGAATAAAGTGGAAAATAATAAGGTGAAACCCAAATATATTTATGAAAATGATATCATGAAAGTTTAATGGGGCGATGAAATGTGAAGAATGATGAAGTGAAAGGTGGATGAAAATATGGCATTTCTGAGTCCCAACATACCCCCCAACTGAACTTGTTGCATGTCCGCATGAAACTATGCATGGATCTTCTCAAGAAATTTTGGCATCTGAATTTCAACTTTGAGTGATGATAATGAATGTTACCAGGATGAGAATGACATGAGTAACAACTGAAATTTTCTTATGGTTGGTTCTTATGTGACAACCATGAATATAAAGAATGTTGGTGCTTGTGTTAACAACATTTATTTCATTCTATTTGTTCTCTTGTTGTTATAATAATTTACCCATATATTTACTAGAAAAGATAAGCTATCAATGTGCATAAGGAAACATCACTGAGTATAAGAAATCCATTTTGCATATTTTTGAATCATGCCAATATGTATATCAATGCTTATGAAGCAAAGTGCAACAGAGTATCGTTGGAAGAAAAAAAATGTTGGTAAATGGTAAATGAGATGAAAAATGGAATAATGGTAGTGGGAAAAATGGAGTGATGATAGCGGATATAGTCCCCTCACCAACTAAATTGGTTGCATGTCCTCTTGCAATGTGGCATGAGTCATAGAAGTGAAAAGGAAAGGGAGCATGGTGGGGGATGTTTCCAAATTATTCATTGCTAGTAGTTGAGGAATTACATGATTAAAGTTTAGAAAATAACATACCTCCACTTACCCAAAATGTTGATGAACTATCTAATAGGAATGTGGCTGATGTGGCTGCTAGAGAATTGAATATGTCACTATTTCAGGATCATGTGAAAGGTGTCTGTTGTTTTAGCTATGACTGTTGTAATTATTGGATCACATAATGTGAAGTGGAGGAATATGAACTGCTGCTAATGAATCATGGAAAAGAGGATGTATGAAAGTGGAACTGTAGTACTTGTTGATATTATGGTAGTTGCAGGAGGTATTTACCTCCATGTGTAAACATGATGAGGATAGAATACTCCGAGAAGCAAGAAGAAACCCTAATGAGTTGACTAGTAACCCTAGAAGACTTGTCGGCTCAAGAAGATAATTTATATTAGGTTATTAGCCTCCAAAAGAAGAAGTCGGCCAGAAATAATAATATATATTGAACAGACAGATACCCAAAATGAGAAGTCAGCCCAAGAAGTTAGCCAAAATTAGTATAAATACAGGAGGTCAGTTCTCATTCTGGCAGGAAGTCTCAAAATTGTAGAACAAAAACTTTTGTGCACTGCAGTGCCCAGTCTTGTGTGCAGGTTTGAGGAGAGATGCCATTGTAGTTGTTGCAGCTAGCAGATCACGTTTGTCTTGGACTATCTCTTGGTTAGGGTTTGGAATGTCTGATCATCTCTTGCTGGTGTGCTACCCTATCTCTTGGTTAGGGTTTGGACTATCTTCATACCCAGCTGAAGATCTTACAATACCAGAAGGCTCTCACTCTCAGCACTCCTCTCTCTCACAGTACAATAATCTCTCAACCAACAACAATCAATATCAGTACCCAACACTAGTATCATCCCGACCTAGGTCCTCTTGACCTCTATTTATACACTATAGTCCCTCACCGACAGCCTTAGGTCGAAACCTAGGTGTCAAAACCCTAATTACCCAAAACCCTGGGTGTCTAAAACCCTATGTCAACTTCACCCACGTTTTCAGGGCTTCATCGGCTTGTCTTTCCTCCCTTCTCACGCAGTGCTCCAAAGAATTCAATGGTGGCTTTCTCTGCTTGCTGAGTTTTCTACGATTATTTTCTCTTGTTGATCTGTAATCCATGATATCCTCTTTCAACATCTTTCTTTTTTCGTACTTCCCTCCATCTTTTATTCTCTTTTTCTTACTTTGACCCAGGGACCGTCACTGTGTCTCCCACGCAGTTCGTGTTTGACTTTTTCTTCCTCGATATTTGCTTTCTTCCATAACCAAGGGCCAACACATAGCTGTAAGGATGTTAAGCTCGTTGAAGAACTGCTACTAGGGTTTCTAGTAGGACCAGTCACCATAGCACTGTCGCTGGGGTTACTAGTAAGTACAGTTGTAGAAAACCTAATCCTCTCATTGAGGCACCTCAATTGAAGGAATTTACCTAATCTCCAGATAGATTAGTGCACCCTAGCCTAGCACATCTCTTGGTACTCTCAGCAAGCGAAGACGTCAAGTTTAAGTTTGTGTTCAAATCTAGGGTTTGACCAAGTCAAAGCATCCATGAATTATTCTACGAAGTCAGAGAACAAGTTAGATGGAGCCTCTAACTTCAGATCATGGAAGACAAGGATTGAACTCATCCTTTCCAAGAATGAAGTGTTGAATATCGTGAAAGGAAAGATTGTGGAACCAGAGTTTGAAGAAGGAACAGAGAAGGAACCACAAAACGTTGTAGTTATGGACAAGTTCAAAGACGGTGACATCAATTCCATGAGTATCATAGTGGAATCTATAAAATACCACTTGATACCCTACATATCCCATCTTGACTCATTGAAGAAGATGCACGATTCCCTAACAAATCTTTTCTTGGTCAGAAATATTGGACAAGTTATGAGTCTGAAGAATGAGCTCTGTGACATGAATATGAATGATGAGGATATCATAACATCATACTTTGTGAGAATATCCTAGTTAAGAGATCAACTACAAGCTATTGAAGAGATCATTTTAGAGAAGGAATTGGTAAACATAGTACTCAATGGTCTTCCCAAGATGTGGGATGCATTTTCCACAAGAATGAACACAAGAAAGGAGTATCCTACATTTGAAGAACTTTGGACTTGTTGTTCTCAAGAAGAATCCAGGATCAGTGCAAAAGAGAAACCCCAAAAGAAGCACGATGATCAGGGCTTCACAAAAATATTCAATAATTTCAGGAACAAAAGGAAGTTTAGCTCAAGGAGGAAGCCAAATCAAGAGAAAGATATTTCAGAAATACAATGTTTCAAATGTCAAAAGTATGCTCACTACAAGATTCATTGTCCCGAGCTAAAGAAAAGGAAGGAGAAACATGAAGCACCAGTTGCTGAAGAAAAAGAACCTACAAAGAAGACTAAGCATGATGAAAGAGAATTATTCTTCTGAAGGTAACAATACTCTTCTTATTTCTTGTACATATATTGCTTGCATCGTCTCTGTACATATCTTGTACATCTATATCCTGGAAGATAATGTATTCCAAGAAGAACTATAACTATATAAGAACAACAAGATAAGGATTGATATCATTAGATAATACACATGAAAGGATGAAATACGTTGAATCAATCATGAAGAGACTTAGAAGAATAAAACACAGAAAGAAGTCAGAGAAAGACTTATAACGTTTTGTAGAAGACAACAAAATGGAAGCATGGACTTTGTTAGACAAAGAGAGCCAATTATATATTGCAGAAGAAAATAAGGATTCAGACGGAAGCATGGACTCTATTAGACGAAGGGAGTCGATTATATGCACTCATACATGAACTAAGTATTAGGAAGGAGCTAATCCTATGATCCATTAAAAAGGATGAAGTATGGTAGCAACCATGAAAGATAGTACGTGTTCAATTCAACCAAAGAAGAAGACCTCTTAGAAGAAAAGCCTTAAAGTATCCCTGGTTGTCCATCCATATTTGTGATCCTATGAAAGAAGTGAAATCTTTAGGGCATGGAATCTATAAGAAACTCCATGGACCCAAGAGTTAAAGGAAAAACATGAGGAAGAACATGAAGATTCCAAGAAACAAGAGAAGCCAGAACAACCAGTCATTATATCACAAAATTACCAGCCTGACATGAACTCACTAAAAGCAATCAAGCTAAGGAACTAAAAATTGTGATGAAGAACAGTGTATGGAAGACTTATGAATGAAAGCATTGTAAGATCTAGAACTAGAGTTTCTCCCAGATGGAGTAAGAAGACTATGATGATTACTCGTTTCGGTAAGCCAAACATATCTTTACATGAGTCAATATCCATGAGTTGGAGCTCTACATCAGATAAATGCAAAGAATGTTCTCCATAGAAATTAAGCAAAGAGCATATGAAGAGAAATCTCAAGACTTTGAGGCATACCAGAAAGAGACCCTTGTATGCAGATGGAGGAAAATAACTTGGTGGAGAACATCCAGTGCACAGTAGAAGCGTGGTGAAGATTTCCTATAACAAGATATTGTATCAAGATGATTACTCAGAAGATCAAATCTCATGATGACAAA
>JASDQU010241748.1:6194-32653 GCA_032191745.1 Picea mariana | reverse complement strand
TTCTTCACCTTCATCAAGAGTCCAAGTAGGATTTTCTGGAGGCTTATTTGGTGTAGAAGTTCCCTTTTTGGGTGGCATGTTGGCTAAGTATCACTTTTGAACCTTGATTTTGAGGTGGTTCTGCTAGACAATATTTCTTCTGTTGTATCTCCCAATTTTTGGACCTTCTGGGTATTAAAATTTATCTTATGTATTTCTCTGATATGTCTTCTCTTCAATGCCACAGGTCTGATCAAAATTGGATGTGCCAAGTGGAATTTACGATAACTTCCCCACAACTTGCTGATTTTTGGCCTTCCTAAAAGATCTCACTTGTATAGTGTTCCCCGCAAAAAATAATTGATTAAAAATTCTGAAACTCGCACTCAAAATACTACATATTGTCCACGATCCAATGCAACCAGTCCCACCCAATTTGGATACTCTAGGAAGAAGTTATGATTGTTTTACCTGGAACACCTTCTTTAGACTAGCCAATAGGACTAGTCAGATACCCTATCTTACAAAAGGTGTATCTACAAATTTAAGATGACCCAGAAGTTGAACTTTTTATCACAGATAAAAATCTAATTTTGTAAATTTCCCCCAGAGTTTAGGGCCTGAAACGTTACAGAAAAATTTTTATAGCGAAAATTCTGCAAAGACTCATTTCAGGATGATTCCAAAACCCTATCTTGTACAAGCTATATCTTAGAAAGTATAAGGCCTCAGGAGATAAATTTTGAACCCAATGTACCTTGATCCATATTATAAATACCCTCCAAGCCTTTCCTTCTGAAACGTTGTAGAAAAAAAGTTATAGCGAAAATGCCACGGTGTCTCAGATGTAGCAGTGAAACCCCAAGACCTTGAGTTCTGATACCATATGTTAAGAACCAAACATCAATATAGCATAGAAAAACCTCAGGAAAAGTACTCAACGCCTTGAAAAAGAAATAATTTCAGATAATAAGCCTCTTCAAGGGGGCAACCTCCTTTTACCCCACTTAAATGTTCAAGTACAGGATGATTCAAAATGAAAATGTCTCCTTGGTATATATAGGAGACTAGGAGGTATAATTATAACTAATGGCCTAAAGCCGACATAAATAAAATAAAATTATTAATCTAATGTGCCCCAATTAAGGGGTAATGGGCCAATATTAGGGCTTAACAATGATGTGCTATTTTTCTAACAAAAGACTTCAATGACTTGAAGTGCCTCTCCACCATCCGCATTGACCTTGTGTGTATGAGTACACACATTTCAATCTCCTCAACTTCATGTACGGGGTAATGTTTACTGTTCTTGCATATTGAAAAATGTTGGAGGTAGATACTTTTTCATTTCACACATTAACCGAGGAATTTCTCTCATCTAATATTTTATATCTTCTTTATGTATTTCTTTAGATGACAACCACCCACACATGATACAAGAAAATAATAGATTTCAACAAAAAAGTGTATACATTGCAAGTAAAACACATGTCAACAAGTTATGCAACAAACGTTTTGCATACAAATCATTATTTACCTCATGTATTTTCCAAGATCATATATAATTGTTTTCAAATATGTTAGGGAGAGATAGAGGTAGAACATATTGTAATAAAAAATGAATCATTATTTTTTTGAAAAGAAAACAAATTCAAAATACTAAAAATAAGTATTAACAATACAAAAATCTACCAAAATAATTATCTTAATGAAGGTATGTCAGTCACGAGTTTTCACCCCACCAAATTCGCATTTCTTTGTTAATATATTCTTTATGTTTGAAGAAAATCTCATGGGAAATTTAATTTTCCGAATGACCTCTTTTACAACATTCATTTTCTTATCTGTAAATAACCATGTAAGCCTATTTCAGTGTCCATTTGTGTTTGAATCAATCAAATTTTACATTGCATGATTAGCTTCCTGAATGTCACTACAAATTTTGACAATTTTTTCTTTGTCACTCCTTCCATATAAGATTCTCCACACTATTTATATCACATTATTCCCGATATGTATTGTATCAAATAAATGAGTTATTTGTAGGTGCTCATAGTAGGGAAACCTACTGAATTGTATGGAGTAATTTTTCATTCCTCGTGGAATCTCATCAATGCCTTGAAAACCTTTATGAAACATAAATAAAATTACAAAAATAATTGTTATATACGGTAAATAGAATTCAATACAAATAAAAATTGTAAAACATTGTGTATGATACATACTAGTCAAATTTCTTACCTTGATTATTTCTATTATATTCCAACTTCCATAAGTGAGGTGTCATTCTTCGTGGTTTTATTGCAGTCTTTTATTTCCCATTGAAAATATGTTTTTTGGTAGTTCGATACCTATGGTTCTTACGGATGAAGTGCCTATACTCATCAAACAACTCCTGTCCTAAACTTCTTGAACAACAAGATTCATCCTAGGCACCCAAACTGAACATGCAAATTTACCCTTTGTTTGAAAACTTGCAAGATATGGATTAATGTCAATATTAATTATATAACAAGGATTTATTTAAGAAACATGCATGATATTTTCATAAAATTATATACTATTAAAGTGCAGTAGTATGTTGCATACCACAAAAATGTGTTATCCCTAGGGTATCATGAATTGTCCATGTAAGTATAGCACAAAATTGAAATTGCTTTTCCCTATTGGTCCAGAGATGTCATATATTGTGATGCTAGCCCATAAATTTAGTAGGTCATCAAAAAGAGGCTCAATATATGAATTCATATATTTCACTCGGTACTTACCTAATTGGTTGAAAATACACATAGTTAATACCATGTATATATCTAAGAAATTATGCAATGAATAAGACAAACAAAATGTTATGTTCAAACAAATATTGTAAACAAATACCTGGAAAAATCGTTTCCGACATTGTGTGCTCCTTCTTTATTGACATCTAAGGAGGAAGTTTGTTGTTTATAACAAAAATAGGCCACACTAAGTAAATAGAATCGAGCTTACCAAATGGATTGACATCATTAACTGCCAATGAAAGCCTATCATTATGGGGTTCTTCTTTAAAAATCGGCCATAGTTCTTCAATGTTCCTAAATGCAAAACCATCTACATGAATTTGAAGAATCGACACCATAGTCACTTCTATGTTTCACATGGTAATCCATAAACTATGCTTTGGCACTTGAACAATCATTGAAAACGTGGAATTATGGGAATATGATGAAGATCCATGTGAGGCACCTTTTTTTTTACTTGATCGGTTCAATATCTACTGATTTGACATTGTGGGAATTTCATTTCTTATGCATATTGTCCATAATATATAATATGATCATTAGGACATGCATCAATAACTTGGTACTTCATTCCAATATCTTTCATAATGGAAGATACCTCTCTATATGTGGGAGGTAAATTATTTGATTATGGCAAGAAAAATTCACCTAATAATCTACCACATAAAAAATAACTAGTTAATGTAAATAATAGTAATCGTAAATATTGCATCATTAATTTACACATTAATTGACACTAAAAATAGAGAAAAAAAAAAAAAAGTTGACCTTTACATATATGTGAGAATTATATTATGTACCTTGGGATATATGTGAGAAAAGTGTTTGAAAAAAAATTCAATGCCTTCAAGTTCACCAACAACATTATAGCAAAGAGAATATGTGTTCTTGAGCCTTCATAAAGGGGTTGTTGTGCCATCTCAAGCAGAGCTACATCATGAATATCATCAAAGTTGTCCTCATCAATAGGATCAAAGATGTCCTGGATCAATATATGTGTCCCATCATCCTCAACTATATTACCATAGGATTAACTTTATCATCAATATCCATACCATCTTCCTTAGCTTTTACAATAGTATTTCTACTACCACTAGGCGCATTATCCGGTGTCACACACCTAGGAGGATTTGTCTTTATAATTACAAACAATCAATAAAATTAGTGTATATAAAAAATATTAAAATGAAAGAAAATTTTGTAAATACACTAAATGCAAAGAGATATAATGAATAACTTACCATGAGATGATATTCATACCCCCCTTTAATGTGCCCATACTCCCTACGATGCTTTTCAATGGGTTTTTTTTAAAGTCTTATTCTATTAAATCCTCTGGATCGACCACAAGGGAAATAACATTCCCCATCACCCTTTGCCTCCAATTCCTCCCTTAACCTAGCAAACATCCTTTCCTCTTATGGAGTAATGTTATTATATGGCATTGTAATTTCCTATTACAAAAAATTCCAGTGAAGCAATATAAGTACAATATACAAATATATTATTATAGTAAAAATGTTGTCGAATATTGACCCCATATGTACTAAATTGATTAAACCACCATCTTCATAGATTTATTAAAGGTGTATAAGAGTAACTAACAATTTCTTAAGAAATAAAAACCATAAAAGTTAATCACATAAGATTCAAAGCTTCACTATAAGAAAGAAAGGAAATCAAACAATAAAAGAGAATTGGGCCAAGAAAAATTGTATAGTCATTAAATTGAATTGAGTAGACATGTTCAAACTATTTCATAGACAACAATTTGTGTCCCCAAATAAAATAGGGTCTAAGGTTTAGGGAACCAATGTGGGTATTTAAAAGGACAAAAAGAAATATTAAAAACTTCTAACCTTCAAAGTAAAAAAAGTGAGCTATGGAAATAAAGAATTGGATGTGGTAGTTGATGAAAAAAGGACTATTTCATGCGTCAAACAATGACTAGAAAAATATTTTACAAACATCCCAACTACAAAAAAATTATCGAAATATCTTACTGTCATCGAACTTCCAACGAACATTGACCATGTAAGAGTTTACCAAGTCAACAACCATTAAACGATTTCAAATGGGTATTTGGCCTTCTCATGTGTGTATTTGATGTGCATCGAAATTCCAACAAAATCTTCTCAACCGACATCACCAAAACAATGTCGTACTTACAAAGAACGTTGGGGAGCCCAGAAAAAAAAATGATCAAAATTTTAATAATTATGTAGTAATTTTCGATGGTATGATTAATTTTATCCTTATCATCGTAATATTTCGCCGAATATTGACCCCATATGTTCTAGTATCTTTATAGTGACTAGAAGGATAATCATTTGGAGGAGTAAAGACTCGAAGAAAATGGTTTATCTTCCTAAGTCCATACTAAACCCAATCCATTGATATGATAACTAAAGACTTAGTGCTTTGTTTAAGGGAAACATGATTGTTTTCAAATATAAGTGAGACCTGACTCTTTCCCATCCTATTTTTTATATTTGATTTTTTTGTCTTTTTCATATTATTAAAGCCTTAAAAAGAATAAAAGAATGTTATAATACAATGGAGGAAACGAGTGTTGTAGGAAAGAAAACTAGTTCTAAGTGTAGGGAACATACCTATGCTCAATGCAAGGAACACATGTAGGATATGTACACTCAGGGGAATGTTTCCTCTAGGGATACAAGTGTCAAGTCACAAAGGAAAATAACGCAAGGATAAAAAATGAGAAAATGCATAAGCAATAGGCTAAACGAGAGTAGGTTGAAGCTGATGTTAGGCTCAAAAGAGAAAGCGAGAAAGATGCAATGCAATTACAAATTAACCTAAAAATTTTGGAGCCCCGTGAGGTATTAGATAGAATAGGAATGAGAATATGTTATGAAGATTCAATGCAAATTCATGGTGGGACTAAATAGGGCTCCCAAGCTTATAGAAAAATTGTAGCATGGGTATCAAAATGGCTAGCAAGGTACTAACTAGGGCACCCATGAAGAGGAAGGATCTACCACAAACAAGATGGCATGTTTAATCAACTGGGAATGGTTTTAGTCACAAGTAAGTGGGATCAACCCTAAGGAAAATTCAAAAATGATACTAATAATGCAAAGTGCAGGCGAAAAATGACCTACCATATCTGCTAGTAATCAAGAACACGACATATCGAAGAGTTAAATGATGGACTAAAAGGATGGAAACACACATAAAAACACCTTGGTACAACATCCTTCCTGAAAAAATGCACAATTAGACATCTTATACACTTGAAAGTCGGTCCATTAGGTGTAATTTCATAGTGAAGGCATAAAACTATAGTCAAGTGGGTAAAACATTTTATTAAATAGTGGAAAATGGGATTTTTTACCATGTCATTTGTCATTTTTACCCAAATAATGAATTTTAGTGGAAAATACCCCCAAACTTCCATGGAAATTTACAGATGCTACACTGAATGGAATCACACATCATTTGGACCAGATAAGAGGCCTCTCCTTCTTCTTCATTTTCATCCATATCATTTCCTATTTTCATTAAAAATTGACTTGGTTTGGAAAATGTTTCAAAGGGGCGGACGTATATGCGTCCTCCTTTGGCATGAGGCTCATTCAAGGTGCCATATACATGCCTTTCATCAAGACAGGGTATGTATATATGCAAATGTCACCTCTCTAGCTCACGTACAAACCTGTCCAAAGGGAAAAAGAAAATGAGTTTTAATCCCTTCTCTTTGATCAAATATTGCAGGATGGTTATTGAATGGAGGGAAAGAGAGCATGAGGAGATAAAAAATGAGGTTGTGAAAGACTCGAAGGAGCTAGAAGCCCTCCAAAATTGTGGCTTAATAAATTTCTTTGAAATAATGAATATGAGGGATCAAAAGAGACTGTTATAGGTCCTAATAGGCTATTGGGACCCGACGTTGATGTTTTATGTTGGATGGGAAACCTCTAAAGCTTGAGGTTGAAGATGTATTATTTATAATGGGACTCTCCTAGTAAGGAGATGTAGTGAACCTCAAGAATTGAGGCAGCGAGGGAATGACCATCAAAGAATACATAGCCACCTACTATGCCCCAAGAACTCAAAAAGTGGGAATTGAAGTCCCAATATGAAACATAGAGAGTCTAAATTTAAAAATCATCTTATGCACAATCACAAGAATTGCAGGATCAACGTATCTTCATCAAGCATCTCACCCACAAATTTTTTATGGATTAGATTGCTTTAGACCAACAATCTTGGATTAGATCTCTTCACTATAGATGTGCATGAAGACTCATATTAAAAAATGCAAGTTGTGGACGAAAAATAACTTTGGGTATGGTAGAATTATATGCACTTTCATTTTCAAGAGAGTGCCAAGTATATGTCCATGAGTGACTGTTCATCCAAAGAGGGTTAGAGAACCTTGTATGGCGCGTTGAACATAGGTAATGCGATGACTGGGGGGTGGGAAACTGCCTAGCTCATACGATGAATAATTATTTCACTGGTGGTTGCGACATGTGATAGCTATCAAAGAATATACCTAGGGAGGGATAAAGTACACCAGGGACCCAGACATGACAATACATCTCGACACCACACTAGGAGAGATCGGTAAAAAAATAAATCAGTTTTTAAGTTATATAATTTTTTATGTATTTTAATTTAAGAAATAGCTCAAAACATAAACCAAAAAATAACATATTTTTTGTGTGGACCATGACTTTAAAAACAAATTCGAATGCATAGATATTGGACCAGTATGATCGAAGGGATACCCTCGTCATAGGTGTAGAGGATGAGGGGAATACCATCCCAGAGGGGATGTAGATAGAGTGTTGTATAATTTTCAACATAACCTACATACTTACCCACTAGATATTGATGGTACAGATCGAGGATATTTTAAAGTAGATGCAGCGAAAGGTTGTCACCACACCATAACCTAGGTTTGACTCTTCTAGCAGCTAGCCAATGCTATAGTGTGTTACCATCAGGAACACATGGGGGAAGGGCCCTCAACATAGTCATTATGTACTATATGTACTAGACCTATAGATGTATATTTGGGGCTAGAGGCCCAATTTCATAAAGTCAATCTACAATTTTGTATTTGATGGATATTAAAATAATACATATACATACTTTTTCCTCGGGTTTTTACTTATATGAATGTTTATGTGCAATGAGATGCTTTATATACATGCATACCTTTGAATTTAAGAATGAAATAAATTCCAATCTAATATATAGTTAGAAAATGCACCAATAACAAGATTTTGACTCCTGTGAATGTGCACATATGTAATGAAATCAATGGAATGCTCAAGAAGACTTAGCCATATGAATCGTTGGAGAATATTTGGGTCACATATTTGATACTCTCCATTCAATTGAGACACAACTAGTTCAGAATATAGGATAAATTAAAGGGATTGAATTCCATGCAATATACCATCTCTAAGAATTTCAATTACRACACTATACTCGGCCACATTATTCATCATTGGCCTAAGRCAATTTCCTCATGAAGTCACCAAATGACCCATGGGAGAATAAATCACCCAATATGAAAGCAAGATTTTGAGTGTGACGAATAACATCGTCTTTGAATCCTATAAAGACCATCAATTATAAAGACATTTTACATCCAAGCAGAAGAACAATAAGAAAAAAACTGAAGAATGAAAGAAACTAAGCTAAGTCTACTAATACCAATATACAACAATTACAAAGGGGAAAACTCTTGAGCATTTCTTGTCAAGCATAGTACTTCTTGAGATAGAGCCCATTTATGGGATTAGCCAACACATTCTCCTTGTAATAAAAAAGTTTATAAGAACCTTTTTTCAACACATGCCTCACAATGTAAGTTCCATGCCACATTGGATTAAACTTTCCTTCCCCTAGAGCATATTTGTCTTGATGATAGACCAAAACAAGATCTCCTTCAGAAAAAATCCTAGGTTTGATAGACTTATCATATTGACCTTTGACACACTTCTTATGTGCCTCGTTCATCATGGAAACATCTTGACACTGCTCGTCAATATTAACTAGGTGAATAAGATGTTCTTTGATCTTGGATGTGTCGGGAAGGAGCTCAACAAATATTTATAAAGAGGGGATCTCACATTTAATGGGAAGAACTACCTCAACTCTGTGAACAAGTTAAAATGGAGAGAATATCATGGTAGTGTTTATTGAAGTTCGGTATTCCCATAATTCCATATAAAGCATCGATTTCCAATTGGACTTGCATGCATTAACTGTACATTGAAGAATGGTCTTAAGATGATTTCTAACGACCTCCACCTAACCATTCACTTGCAGATAGTTAGGAGATGAATGCTCCTACCTAAATACCAACTTAGAAGCTAACTCTAACATCATTTTGTTCTGAAAGTGACTATCATGGTCAGTGAAAATATCCCTCATAACTTCAAACCTAGCAATAATATGATTGAACATGAAAAGTGCAACATTTTCAGTGTCATCAAAAAACAATGGCATGGCCTCTACCCACTTTGTGAATTAGTCGATGACCATGATAATGTATCAATTCCCCCTAGACAAAGGTTGGTGGCATGTGGTAAAATCAACCCCCCACTTGGTGAAAGGGCCAATGGTGATAATAGGGAACAATGATGCAAGATGCATGTGCATCTTCCTAGAAAAAATTTGACACAGATGACACTTATTGATTGCCTCTATGCAATATTTGAAGATCATAGTCCAGAAGTATTTGATGCATAGAATTTGTTGGTTTGTTTCCAACCTAGAAAAATGAAAACCATAGGTCATTTAACACACTCTCCACCTTTTCATGGATCAAACAACAACAAAGAACCAAATCAACCCCTCAAAGATACAAAGTATCACCGATAATGAGGTAATTATTCACCTGATGGCAAATACGTCATCGATCGTCTCGTGAATAGGTCAGAGAGAACTTCAAAGTTAGAATATACAATATGATATCTCAATACCAAGGGTTATAGGAATAAATGAGAAAAATGTGCTCGTCTAGGAACGAGTCTATTACTATAACACCCTTATATTCACTCATAAACTACGACATAAGATCAGAAAAAACCAACAATGTTTTGGACTTAGCAGATGTGAAGTCCATATTGAAATCATGTAATACAAAAATACACTTATTATATTTTCCCTCGACAATCCATTGGGTTAAAACATACTGAAATGGATTGGCATCCACAATCATAGTGGTTTTGTGCAAAAGAATATAGTGTCAAAGCCTCTAGATGGCATGCATGGCCACCAAATACAATTTTCAAAATACAAATAATTAATATAAGGAACCACCAAGCCATGACTAAGATAGTAGATGATGTGTTCCTGAAATGCATCATCCTCTTGAGCCAAGACCATACTAACCATTGATTTGGATGATGCAAGGTACAACAAGAAATATTTTCTATAGTCCAGGGGTAAGTAAGAGAGTAGACATAAGAGTCATATTAAGAGCATCGAAGGAACTTTGTGTGAAATCATCCCAAATAAATGGGACCTCCTTTTTCAACAAGTGCATAAATCCCTTGGTGATGTTGGCATAGTTAGCTATGGAACAATGAGGGAAATTGGCTTTCCCTTACAAGCTCTAAAGTTTTCAAATGTTACGTAGGGGAGGTAACTAGACCATTTCCTCAACCTTTAAAGGATTTACCATGATCCCATTACTCTATATGATAAAACCCAAGAGACGCCCCAAAACAACACAAAATATGCATCCGTTAGGATTCAACTGAATTCTATAATACCAAAATATTTCAAACACAAGGAGAAGATGAGTAGGATGACCCACTCTCTTGTGAGAGTGAGAAGCTAGATCATCTAGTAGGCCTCCACGATATCCTTAAGATCATGAAATGTGAAGGACATGGCCCATCGAAAATAGCGCCAAGATTTTTTAGCTTAAAAGGCATCTTCCAATACACAAACGTGCCCCAAGGGAATATACATGAAATTTTATGTTGATCCTCGAGACAGATCTAAATATGGTTATAACCAAAGAATCCATCCATGAAGGAGAATATCTCTCTCCCAATACACTCATAAATAATTTGATATATAAACTGTGTGGGGAAATTATATTTGGGATAAGCCTTGTTCAAATATCTAAATTCCACGCAGACTCATATTGTTTCCTACTTATTTTCCACTAGAACAGGATTGGATACCCATTCAATCAGGGGAAAAGGGTATATAATCCATCTTTGAGGATATTTTCCACCTCAACCTTTATTGTTGTTTCCTTTCTAGGATTCACAGGTTGAATTTTTTGTTGAATGAATTTTTCATTTTCATACGTTTTAATATCATGTTCAACTATTCAAGGATCTATGCCTGCATTTCCTTGTATGTCCAAGAAAATACATCACGAAACTCTTTAAACAAATCAGTGTAAATGTAGACCTCCTCAAAAGAACAACTTTCCCCTATGAACATGTTTTCAACGACATCATGGGTTACCAGATATCTTGATTGGGATTATATCTGAAATGTTCACCATGTTTCCCTAGACATACACTCCATGTGTTGCCAAGGGGTTCATGGTTTGATTCTTATCTCCCATCAAGTTTGATCGAAACTCTTCATTCTCAATCCTATCAAGCTTCGAGAAGAAGTATGACATGTGGTGCAAGTCCCCCCCAAGGTCATTTGAGCGCATACATCACCTCCATAATATCCTCGTTGGAAGGAAATATTGTATATAGGAAATCAAAAGAGTTATAATAGTTCAAAGACAAAATGGGCTTGGTAATATAATCCAACTCTTATGTCCAAGAAGGAGTTGGATTAGTGTCTAAAATGGCACATTGAATTGCTTAATATGATATCTATATTGAAAACAATGACATAGACATCCCAACATGATTAAGACCTTCCACCGAATCTGATGAAGAAGGTAGAACCCGCAGGTCCTCAAAATATGATGTACAAAACTGACACATCTGGGATGTGGGAATTGAAAAGATTGGTTGATCAGAACAAACTAGAACAAAGTTATCGTAAGATATGGGTGCCACAAAGTTAAAATTTCCCATCAACTAAGGAAACAACCCACCACCCATACTCTAAGTGGTTGTTTGGGAATTATCGACTAACGAGATAGTATATATCGTGAATGCAGATTCAAATCATTATGATTAAATTACATTTGATCTATAGGCACAATCTTCCATTTATGAAGGAAACAAAGTATTTATAAGACCAAGGATACCACTATCATCATGGCATAGTTCTAGCTACATCCTAACAAGAGGTTGTAGTCGAGCAAAGAGTCAACTACTTCCACTTCCACAATAATGCTTTTACCTCATAACTAGATAGGAAAGAAGGAAATAATCCAATGCGCTCGAAAATACTTTCCATCAAATGTTGTAAGAAGGGTAGGAGACAGAGCGATCTTAGGGGATTCAGTGGATCTCCAATATATAGAGACATAACACATGTTGAATATCTTTCATCAACGATTGTCCTCCCAATAGTTTTTGTGGAATATACAACCCGAATTTGGAAGGAAACATGATAGGGAAAGAGAGCCTTGACATTAGTGGTTTCAAACTTGACAACTTGCGATCTAGAATAATCCATAGCCCCGATAGTGGACAACAATGTGCTTCGTTGTGAAGGGAAGATTTGGAGAAACTCTAAGGCCAACATTGCACATGGTGTCTAAGAAAAATTCTCAATAATTGAATAGGTCATAGCAGCTCTAGCATTTGTATTGTGTGATGAGTGTTTATACAAACCTTTTGATATGTGTGACATTTCATCCCCCGTAGGATTCTCTATATGAAGAGAATTATATAGGTCAAGAGACTCTTTTTCTTTTGATGTTGACTCACAATTATCATAATCATGGGCCCTAATTGACATGTTACTATCTTGTCTCACCATATGTATGAATGATGAAGTTACATCTGGCGAGGGTGCACCTTGGGTTCCCCCTTGCACATTTCCATAATTACCAGAAGATCTTTTTTACATATGTTGACCTCGAGGGAACAATTTTCTCGACATACAGGATATTGGTGTGCTAACAACCATTGGGCATCTTCCAACTTGGGGCATTGATGTGTAAGGTGATAATCTTTACAAAGTTTACAAGGAAACTTCACTCTTTTCTTATCTTTCTTCGGCCCACCRACATTATTATCGGTTTTAGAATTATTATTGTTCCCTCCTCCTTTCTTACCCTTATTCTTCTTCTTTCCTCCGGGTTTTTGGGGAACCTTTGGATTTTTCATTTTCATAGCATGTACATCCAATGTATGGAGGGTGAGAGTGATCATAGCATGAGATAGAAAAACTACATTTTGATGAATTGACATCTGTTCCATCTGGTTAGAGACTAGATCTACAACAATGTTTCTTACAAAACCAATAATTCCATCAACATGTGGTCCATACTTGGGCTTAAGAGGGTCAGTATTTGAACTCAATGTGTCGGGAAAATTTTTGTACATGATTCTAGACCAAGAGTAAATCAATTCTAAATGTTGGGCCCTAAATATGGATTCTTCTTTAGCATTCACCCTCAAAGTAGAGACTTCCTTGGATATATACAACAATAAGGACTTCAAAAACCACTCCAAGAGGAACTCTAGAGGAATCATAGCCTTAATCGTCATCTTTCGTCTCCACCACTTTTGAAGGTGAATGAAAATATAGGTTTCTTTGTCTTGCCTAAGTGTAGAAAATAAATCTGTGTCAGCATCATATCAAACTATAAGTTGGAATTGGTTGAGAAATACTATCGCAAGATCATGGAAATTGTGAAAAGATGATCCCTATAACTCAATATATCATTTTGTGGAAACTCCCATGAGAATGCGTTGAAATAGTAATAATCGAATGGAATCATCATTTAAAGAGTTCAAAGACAACCATAAATAAAATGTTTTCATGTGATCGCTCGGATCCTCACTAGAGTTTCCTTCAAAATTTGGAATGTCCAAAGGTATTTTGGTTGGGACTAGGGGCTAGTTGGGATCGTGACACACCAGGTTGTTTATCAATTTCAATAAGTCTAGAAAATTCAAAGTTGAGTCTGGAAAATTCAAAGTTTTCAAAAAGGGAAGCCTAGGTTATGACATCGGATTTCGACTACCAGGGTTGGAAGCCCCGAGTTGGTTGGAACTTGGAAAATAATGACCTGGGTTGTAATTGGCACCAAGTTTATATGAAGAGATTGTATTGAATTAACCATGGTTCTAATAGGAACCAACATTTCCTTGACCATAAGGAGGAAAAAATTCGCTTACCGGGTTTCCATATGACTGGAAGGGGTTGCCTCCTACTAGCATCCACTGTGAACAAATATTCCCTTCAATGGGATTCCCTGAAACTTGGAAAGGGTTKCCTCTTGATGGCACCCTAGATGACAAAAATGAATTACTCCCAAAATCACCAAACAACATAAAAGGGTTTGAACCTATAGGCATGTCGGAGGATTGGAATCCTTTTCTCATCTAACCACCCCACCCGACAAAAGKATTGGCCCCATAAATGGGCCCAAAAGATGGAAAATATCCACTTTCAAGTGAAGGAAATGATGGAGATATATGCCCCCCACCCCATGGGACAACTTGCAAAGGAGTTGAAGAACTTCCTTCACCACCACCAGGGTTAGAAAAATGTGGGTTAGAACTAGTCGAGACCTGTGGCATGCCCATAGTCGACATCTCAAATGAAAAGGAATTAGAGATTAATGGTGATGACAGTGTCACACTCATGGTTTGGTCGGTCCCAATAATCAAAGGTATGGAGGTACTAAACGATGCATTCATCGATTCTTGTTTTACATTCATTGTCTACTTAGTAGAGTGAGGAGGCAAGAATCATCCCCCAACTATAGCCAATGTGGGGTAATGAGGACCCCCAGACCCTAACACATCACCGACATTGTCCATGAAAGACCACCAAAGAGGAAAAATAACAATGTATTCCATCTTTGAAAAATTTGAAATGTGCAGGAGAACTGGATCATCAGGTCCAATAAGAGGAGGGTTGAACAAACTAACAAATCATTTGTCCTCAAGATTTGAAACCCTAGTAACTTATAGAACATAAGTATCCAGTTCCACAATATTTTAATCAACTAAATCAGAAGAACCTACTGGCTCAAAAGAACCATCTATGTCCAATCGACGCCTTTAAGGAGGTGGTGGAGGCTCCACCCATTCTTGTGGAAAACCTTGAATCCTTCGAGAACAATTGAGTGATTGGTCTTCCACCTTAAAAAAATGATTCAAAATGGATACAAAAAAACACCCTAAGGCCAAATAAGAAAAAATAGAAGACCACTAAAAGTCCTAAAGACAATAATAAAAATAAGTAGAGGAAAAAGACCTTCCAAAAATTAGCATGAGTTGATTAAGTCTTGAGACTAATGAACAAAGGAGTGAGAAGTTATTACCCTGACCTCCATGTAACAACCATACTTGGTGAAATCATGAACATGGGGCACCCGCTAGGGGTACTAAAATTGTTATACAATGTCTTCCCCAAGTACTGTGGCAAGCCCACCACAATCACCTAAGTGATACCTAGGAATGGAAACTAAAAATACCAACTCACAGTCAGTGTCGGGGGTATAGTCGATAGTTGAGATCATACATATGGGAAAAATAGCTAACCTCGAAGCTCCAAGAGCATTGGCACCATACGGGGCTAGGTGGTACTCAATGAACCCTTGTATATGCAACAATCCATGGACGTTCAAACAAGTATTGAAGGGGTAATCTTCATCACTCACCCTCATGCGACCTCACATTTAACTCCTATGTTAGAGGAGTTTCTCAGCCAAACCTATATGAAAATTGGAATTTAACACTCCCTAAGACAGACTCCTATGTTCAGTTAAGAGACCTTGGATAATTTACTCTCCAACTTGTTCCAAGGCCCTAGCCTAGACTAGTTGATGAACCCTAGAAACAAAAGTATAGTAAATTTTGATTTTACTATTCATTTTATGGGTTGTTGTTATGCAATGGGAATGATCATGCAACTAATGGTGTTTTATGACACTTCCAGAAAACAAACACTATAAGAACATTGTTGTATTTATAAAACAAATCTTATCCTAAAAATGAAAATGAGCGTTTATGTACACTTTGATGCAAGATTTTCAAATTCCAATGCAATTCCTTTCCTTTTCACATATACAATGCAACTTTTTGAAAGATACACAAATTTTGACTTTCTTTTTCAAAACTAAAAACTAATATTGACAAAAAACAAGAAACCATGGACACCTACAAATGAAACTAACTTTATGTGAAAGCAAGAGAAAGAAAAGCATCCTCCAACTAAAACTCATTATTTTTCCTTTCTAGTTGTAACAGTGACAAGAAATTGAGGAGAAATTGATCTAAAAATCAAAACTCTTCTTAATTGATTTCTTGCAAACAAAGCAAAAGAAAAACTAAAAAAAAATAAAAAATGCAACTTTTTATTTTTTCTTTAAAAATGGAAATGCAAAGGAGAAAGACAACACAACTCTTAAACCAAAACCTTCTGATTATAAAACAAACTATGAGAGGAATCCAGAAATCAAAAGTATTGAAAGAACTCTTCTCACCACAAAGCAAATCCAAAAAAGGCTTAAAACCATAAAATCATCAAACAAATTTGTTTTTCTTTTCTTTTATAAACAAAGACCACTTTAAAATACTACTAGGAAACTAACAGAGACCAAGAGAGTCCAGTAGAACCCCCAGAGACCAAAACAATACCTCAATCAAGGAAAAAATAAAGAAAACCCTTTTACATGAAATATACACACTTGTCACCAAGGAAAGGTGTGTACATGATCTTCCCTTTTATAGGTCGTTTATGTACGCTTGTATTACTTAATAACAGAGTGTTTACCACCCATAATTTCAACAAAGGCTTTAAAAAGACTAGATTCAAGCACTAAGAATAAAGACCAGATTTCTAAAAGGTTCAACATGACAGCAAAAATAGAAATAAATCAAGAAAATAAAATAAAACAAATACAAGCACCCTAAACTAACCCAAAAGGTGAAGTTCCTAGTGCGGTCTCCAATTCTGTTGGTGTAGAATGTACTCCTATGGTTTTGGGTTACAACCACAATAGAGCGAATGACCTAAAGACCTAACTCAATCCCAAAAATACAGTCAGGAAAATCCTAACTAACCAACTAACTTTTGAAAAGAAGGAAGGAGACAAACTTGGATCCAATCATTTGATGTAGATCCCTCACTTGAATATTTTCTCTAGTGTTCCACTCCAACAATTTCTCCAACCACTTGCACATAAGGAGGAAGACAACTGCAAGATAGGTAGTATCTACAAAATAACTAATTTTCAAATATGCTAACTAAAATCAAGTCCATTAGTGTTCTAGATAATTAAATTCCCAAATGTAATAATCATAAACTAAAATACAAATGTGGACGGGAAAGAGAGCTCTTTATTAATTTAACAACAAAGTTAAGGAATGTTACAACCGGTAACCATTGTGGCGTTCCTCTGAAACCGACATCCGGTTCCTCCATGAGAGCCAATGAATATCAACTCAACCTCCAATTGTTTTTCTCAAACATGTATGAGAAAGAGAAATGGTCTCTTTCTGACCAGATAAAGAGAGCAAAGACTKTTGGAAATAAGGGTTTCCATATTTGAAGGGGATAATTCACATACACAGGTTAAGAGGCTTGCATACTAGGAGATAAATGGCCAATATAATGGTGCTAAAGGGAATGATGATCTCTCCTCTACCCCTTAAATCCTTTTTATACTCCAAACAAGTGGTTAGAGTAGTTATCCACAKGCAATAGGTGGTCAATGACTAGAGAAACCCGTAAACCCTACCCAAAATTCAACAAAATTATTTTTCTGAGCCAAATAAATGCATATGTGAGCTCATAAAGGCCAACAATCATATGCATGCATGCTTCATAACTAATAGGGCATGTACATCTCCAAAAATGTGGTTTTTTAATGATTTTTGAGTAGGATTAAAGGGGGATTGAGCCTGCAAGTAGGAAAAGGTTCTTTGAATCAGGCCAATAGGGAATCAATGCATATGAGGTGGAAAATAATGTTAAAAGAGTTACCAATCACTATTGTGGTTGACGATTGAGCCACTCTCCATTTGGATATTCTAGGGAAGATATGGAATCCCACGAAGTTTTCCTTGAAAAAAAACATCATAAAAAAATATCCATGTATTTGATAACTTCATATAAGATTAGCATATGTCCATTTTATTCATATTTTGAGGTGATTTCACGTAATTTATAAATAAATAAATATTTCTTAAATTTTATTTTTATTTTTTATTAAATAAATACATTAAGAAATTGAAAAGGATTTAACTATGATTAAATATTATTAAATTAGGTGACACTTTTGATATGAGCCATTAAAACATGTTTTTAATTTGCTTAATCAACCCATTGAATTGACATTATCTTCTTAATTCATATTGGTTAGCATGTTTTTTAATTTAAAAATCTATTGAAACCCATTATTGACTTAGGTGACACTTTTGATATGAGCCATTAAAACATGTTTTTAATTTGCTTAATCAACCCATTGAATTGACATTATCTTCTTAATTCATATTGGTTAGCATGTTTTTTAATTTAAAAATCTATTGAAACCCATTATTGACCTCAACTCACATGAGAAAACCAAAAACACATTTGTTCAATGCAAGTAACCTCGTTACC
The DNA here is from genome assembly GCA_032191745.1 of Picea mariana. Lineage (NCBI taxonomy): Eukaryota > Viridiplantae > Streptophyta > Pinopsida > Pinales > Pinaceae > Picea > Picea mariana. The sequence continues at coordinate 14,183 of JASDQU010241748.1, read as the reverse complement.
CAAATATGAAACGACTATCATGAATTGATGATACACTTAAATGAATTATAAATGAAGTGAGAATGAATGTTAAACTAGATTTACTATTGCTAAACTTGACAACCAATGTGGTGTACATTAACCATTAATTAGTTGTGTATGTTAATTACTTATATAGGAATAAGATACTCGATAAAGATCACAAGTTAAGATTACATATATCACACTAACACAGACCCTTGTTCAAAGTTTTTCAAGATAAGATTACATATATATTATACGAATTAATGGGTGGGTATATTTATTTGAATATTGTGACACCATTTGAGCGAAATCAATGGTCATTAATATAAATATAATAAATATAAATATAATAAGCTCACATTATCGTGTTGTGTACACTAGATCTTGAGAAAAAACTTTCAAAATTTATTTAATGACCATAAGACATTATCTTCTTTTAATTTTGGAAATGACCTTGAGCTGCTAAATCCTCTTTGACATCAAAGATGGCTACGCTATAAAGCATAAATCTTTTTTTCAAATCATATTGTAGTCTCATTTAATAAGTTTTAACTAGAATGTCCTTGAATTTTTAGGTATTAAGAGGGATTGATAACCTCTAGGTGTAAATCTCGATGTTTTTGCATGCTTTGAGACTATTAATTACAATGAGGTTTGCATTTCTAAGTTTTTTTTTATCCATATTACTATGTAATAGATCTAGGGATAATATTGATATATATTGGTGGCATTCGCATATAACTACACAAAAACTAAAATTTGAAAATAAATTTTGTTTAGTACATCCACCTATAATAATAGCAAGTCACGTGACATGAGATATTTGACTCACATCTTTCATTCACCTCATTTGTTCATCTTAATTATTACTCATTATTGAAATCATGAACACTTTTACATATGTCTTGAAACATGAACATATAAATTATTTTAATTCACCTACACATTGTTAATATATGATGGATTACTACCTTGGCCTTTGTTAATTTTAATTATTAGCATATAACTAAGGCTTATTTGGAGTCCATTGGGTTAGCTCAATCAATTTGAATAGACTATTTCAAGGCAAAATCCTTAGTTCTAGTCTAGTTGATGTTTGAGTTCAGTTGTGTTTCACTAGGTCACTAACTACTACTGGTGGACAATTGAGTCACCCTCCATCCAGATATTCCATGAAAGATGGGGGATCCATGGGGTTTTCCTTACAAAGACAAATTAGGGATTATTTGGGTTAATTAGGATGTATTACAATATAATTAGGTTTTAAAATTATATTTGTATTTTCTAGGGTTTATTAACATATAGTTAGGGTTGGGACCCCAAATGGGGTGCCACACAATGCATAGAATACATGAAATTCCACCACAGATTGAATCCACCAGACACTTGGCTCCTCGAACCTCAAGCCAACAATGTAGGTGGAATTATCTGGAGCTTGAAACATCTAATCATCCAAGGTATTGCGTACTTAGCTAGATTTGGCACCAGGGGAATGTTGCAAGTCTACATGGTGAAGGTTGGCATTCTTAATTCCTGATACATGGAGTTTAATGAGCCTTTAATAGACATGATGCAAGCACAAACAAGTGAATTAAGGAATCCAAGGGTTTGAGAGAAATATCATTCTATATATGGTTTCTACCTAGTGCACTATCACATAAGAAGAAAACCCTGGGTCTAGGAATTTCATTACAGGGAGTGGATCTAGCAATTTCATTACAGGGAGTGGGTCCAAGAATTTCATTACAGGGGGTGTGTCTAGGAATTTCATTACAGGGAGTGGGTCTAGGAATTTCATTATAGGGAGACCACCAAGCCAGTGTATAGTATGTCGCGACAGCAAGGCCACCCGAAGTGTGGCATGGGAGCTCACATTCTAGTAGGAAAACCTCTATCCTCGGTCGCGGGTAGTGATAATTTGAATTCTCATGGGAAGTGGTCCAGGTCTCCCACATGCAACTAGAGAAAGGATCACCATCAGGAAAATGGACACACCTTGAGTGGTTGGGGTTATAAGATTGAATGGTTTGATAGGAGAGGGCGCTCTCTGGGTTATGCCCCGAAATATCTCCCTGGTTGGACTTCTTCTGAGATCCCATGACCAAGCTCCCATAGAATTCCTTCCAAGAACAATCATAACGCCCACTCCTCGAGCCACCAAATGAATCACTCTTTAGAAGCACCATCCACATAAATACATAATGCCACCAATGAGGAGGATTATCAGTACATCTTTCACACTTTATCCACTCTTCAACAACTAGTTTTTGAGCTTCACAACGAGGTCTTTGACATCAAATTTCACATTGAGCTTCTGGAACATTGTCTGGCCCTGATGACAAATTTCAACACCACTCGAGAAGCCCTTCCTTCTCCTGCGATAGATGAGGATATGGTGCCCATCCTACTTCCTCTTGGAAAAAAATTAAGCCACACTTGAAGGACATCAGGTTCATCTTTTTTGGTTTTGGCTATTCTAGTTTGTATATGGTGCTTCTGGACATAGTTGTTATTAGTCTTTAGACCAGATTAAATGTTACCGGTCTTGTGTTTTTTGTGTATCTGGCAATGTCAAGCAGTCTCTATGTCTTTGAAGCCCCTCAACTCTGTATATTTTTTGGTCTCATGGGAAGTATAGTCTTGAAAAATCAGCTGAAGCAAAGTTGATTTCCAGTCATGGTGACTTGCGCTCCATGAAACAATGGTAATTTTGTAACAAGTTTTCATGAAAGGTAATTTATATAATATTTACTTACCAAAAAAAACATATAGTTAGGGTTAAGTAGGGTTTGTTTGAGTTAATTTGAGTTGTTTTGGTTAATTAAATTTTAGTTAGGGTATCTTTTGATTAATTAGGGTTTATTAATTTATGATTAAGTTTTGTTCAAATTAATTAGGGTTTGTTTTATTTAATTTGGATTTATGATTTATTATCATCTAATTAGATTTTAAGTAAGGTTTATTTGGATGAATTAAACTTTCTTAATATATAATTGGAATTTGTTTACAATAATTAAGGTCTATTAATATGATTTGGGGTTTGATTGGGAATTTTTTCTTGATTAGTTAGCATATATTTAGGGTTTATTTGAGTTAATTAAATTTTAATATTATATAATTAGGATTTAATTAGTGTTTTGGGGGGTTAATTAGGGTTTTATGATTTAAAAAGGATTCAATTGGATTAATTAGGATTTATTAGTGTATAAGTAGGATGCAATTTTAGTTTTTTGGTTAATTAAAAGTATTAGCATATAATTCATATTTATTAACATATAAATACAAGTCAAGTGGATTAGTTTTGGTCTATCAATGTAAAGTAAGGATTTACTTGGAGTTTATTTGGGGTTAAAGATAAAAACACACATTCATAACATGGATTGGATAAATTGTAATAGATCGTACACTAGATGGATTCCATTTTGAACAAGGGAAATAGTTGTGAAGCAACTAGTCCCTTTCTCATTGAACAATCTGAGGATTTGATCAAATTAGGTAGGTAATGCCTCATTTCTCCTTTGTCTCACTCTCAATATCTTATGTAGAAAACTAAGTGTGGAGAACAACACTATGTTGGAGTCTTGGGAAAACAATGGAAGGCATAAGGATGAAGCCTTCTCTTCAATGTTTCCTAGAAAGTGATTGCCTCGCACCCCCTTATTGACGCTCTAATATCAAAATAGAGAAAGAGAGTAATATGTCTCATTATCACTTTAAATTACTAATTAATTCATTTCGACAATTATTTTTATAAAAAAAAACATAAGTACATTAAGCCTTTCAAGGCCTACTTATTTCATAAGAAAACATGTCAAGTTATTTAGGTTGTGAGGGTAAGATGATTCAATATTGGAATCATACCATCATTTGGTCCATTTGTGTGAATTTCAAGTTTACCATCCTATAGAGAGTAACAAGAAGTGGGATTACTTTATTTGTTTTTACTTTTTGGAAAATCCATGGTATTCACAGAGAAAAAAATGTTGAAATCATTAAAAAAAATGATGATAAGGTAAAGAAGTAGTATGGTATACGTGGCATGACATGAAATGCAAGCCTACACACAAGAAATAATCTAAACATAATGTTTTTAAAATGAAAATGTGGGATCTCCCACGGAAGTAATGCTTTTAAAATGCACATGTAGGATCTCCCATGGAAGTAACTTCACAAAGCCACTTCGAAAAGAAAAGAAAAAAACAATGGAAGGAGTTTAAACCGACAAAAAATTATTTGGTGATCATATTGTAGTGCATATGTAGAGATACAGACTGACCTCAATGATTAATCTCAAGGAAACTCTCATCATCTATGAAGGTCACGGAGACTGATTTATTACTACTTGGCTCGCATGGGTGACATAAAATATTTAGCACATGAGTGGTATTGTGTATCCACACGTATGGCTCACAACTCTCGTCATAGAAAAAGGTTCTATCTCCTTGAGCTGCATAGCTTCTGTATATCTTGTTGCACCTCAAAGTCTTACTGTAACTAGGTTTGAGTGTATATTCCTTTATGAGAATCGATTCTATCCTTATCTGTATATCAATAAAATGATTCATTAGATTTCTCACCCTCGTTCTAGATTTGAATAAAATATTCCTCGTCATCAAGAACAACAAGAATAAACACATTATTTCTCTTACCAATATAACACACTTGTGAATTTTCGGTGAAACTTGCACAAAGAACCTAGCTAGTAGAAAAAACACAAAAAGCTTGTGAGAGAGAAAAGAGAAAGAGAGACAATATCGAGAGAAATGATGAATTATATTAATTGAATGACTAAAATTAAATAATACACATGATATACACTACATGGCTAAGTGAATGTGCCATAGTAGTGATCTATAGAGATCTATACACTCACTGATAGAAACCGAAGTAATTTTCCACCTAGTCCTAGTTAATTGGTCCATGTAATCATCAATTAACTGAGTCACACATGTGAAAGTGAGAGAAAATAATTCATGCACGTGATATGTTCCCTCCTAGCTTCATGCATGTGATATGTTCCCTCCTGGTGAGTAAACCGAGGTGAACATTCAATTGTAGGTGTTAAAAATGAGGTTTCCATGCACAAGTGTCCTCCACTAATCTAACTGAGGTGTAACTGACTCTAAAATGAAGAGGGAAGGTACCCTATTTTGTAGGGGAATATTCTTAGGAGATAATATTCTCATCTATGGAAGTGCCCTCAACATTAGACTATCAAACTTAGGAAAATAATGACCTAGGTGAGTGTGTAATATCTCTAAGACCCCCCCTGAACACTACTAGGGTGTAAATAATGAATGGGTCTCGACAACCAAGGCTATGTTAGGTACCCATTTTATAATGCATCTAAGAATGAACACTAAAAATATAGGAAAGAGGGAAAACCTCATGGGAAAAACCCGTCCTCAAAGTATAATGTATAAAAAAGGAAGTTGCTAAGAAACTGTGTCCTTCACTCCAAGATGATTGTGCATGAAGTGGAACATCTACTCTGTAAATGTCTTGGTGAATATGTCTATAGGTTTTTCAGTGGATGGAAAGTACTGCAAATCAATGATCTTATCATGTACCATCTCTCTGATTTAATGCACATGGATCTTGATGTGTTTGGTCCACTGTCGCTACACTTGGTCTCTACAAAACTTGAGAGTACTTTAATTGTCACACCAAATGACATTCGAATGGTGGAATTGGATGTCGAGCTCAATGAGGAAATTCTGAAGCCAAATTTTTTGAATATTGATGTTTACTGCTCCTCTGTACTTAACCTTAGATGACGATAAAAAAATTGTTGACTTCTTTTTTCTCGACCAACAGATGGGACCAAAACCCAAACTAATCATGTACTTATAAGTGGACTTGCAATCTGTGCTATCACCATCCCAATCATAATTTTTGAATCCCATGAGATCTAATACATAACCTACTGTGTAGTGGATCCCATAGTTGGTGCTTCCTTGAACATATCTAAGGATGCACTTGGCAGCATTCTAGTGTAGCACATGTGGCTCCTGCATGTACCTGGAAATTGTCCCTACTACATATGAGAGATACAATTGAGTGTGGGTGAGATACAGAAGGCTCCCCACAAGTTATTGATACAAGGTGTTTTCCAACAATGGTGTATCCTCGCCATCCTCAAGATGTACCCCAAACAAAAAGGGTGTGGATTTCGAGTTGCAGTCTTCCATGTGGAATCTAACCAAGAGATCCCTTACATACTTAGTCTAAGATAGTTTGATGCTTGAAGCATCCTGACTGATCTTGAGACCAAGGAAAAAGTGCAGTGGACCCATGTCCATCATAGAAAACCTGTCATGCAAAATTTCTTTGACCGCAACAATTGTTGGGGATGAACTTCCCATGATAAAGAGGTCATCAACATATAGAACTAAGATCAGAAAGGAGTATGAGGTTCTCATCATGTATACATTCATATCTGATTTTCATATAACAAAATGTTGAGAAAGAAAATAATCATCCATCTTGGCATACCATGTTCTAGGTACCTACTTGATGTCATAGAGTGAATTTTTCGATTGGCATGCTAAGGATGAGTTATGTATGAACCCCTAAGGATTGTCCATGTAAAACTTCTTTGAGATGTTCCCATGAAGAAACGAATTATTCATGTCCATCTGGTGAACTTCCCACCCCTTCGATGCTGCAATGGAAAGGGACAATTGGATGGAATCCATCTTTACTACTGGAGAAAAGGTCTCATCATAGTTTATCACATGGATCTACTGAAAACCTTTGGCAACCATTCTTTCCTTGTACCTTCTCACATGTCCATATGCTTCCTTCTTGGTCTTGTAGATGCATCTACATCTGAAAATATTCATGTTTGAAGGAAGAAAAACTAGATCCCAAGTATGGTTATTGAGGAGAGAGTTATAATCCTCCTCCATATCGGCTTCCCATAAGGGATTCAATGCAGCTTTTGCATAGGTCTATGGGTTTGTAGATAGAACTATGCAAAAATGCATGGGAATCAATGGTTCAATAGTTATGAGTGCATGAAAAGGATCCTCAAACTAGGACCTCGTCCTCCTCTGATCCTTTAGATCCCCCACAAGATCAATTGTTTCTTGTAGGGTGGTTTGTTCCCACTTGGGAATCTGTGGTGACTCAGCATCGACATGCTCATCATCAACATGCTCATCATCAAAATGATCATCATCTTCTGAATCATATTTGAAACTCATATATGAGCCATTATTTTAATGAGTGGACTTATCATCTCAGATGTCTGGTGTAGGTGGAAGTATCGAGGTCTCTGCATGTGGCTCCAATGGTGCATGCAAGGGACTTTGCTAAAACTAGACAATTTTCTCAATAATGAGATTGTCCGTTGAGGGATAAATCAGCCTATAACCCTTCGCACCATTGGGATATACCATGAATATACATGCATTGCTATGATTATCTCATTCTTTCCTCTTTTCAGAGGGTACGCAGGCCCATGCGCATGATCCAAATATTCAGAAGTGGGTGACTTATGTTTTGTTGTTGCTCCATGCCTCAAAGGGAGTCTTGTCCTTGACATAACTATGAGGATATTTGTTTTGAATGTAGTTATCAAAATTAAGTTCTTTGGCACAAAGCTTGGAGGGAAGAGACCTTGCATGCAACATGCAAGTGGCCATCTCCTTGAGGGATCTATTTTTCCTCTTGGCTACCTCATTCCATTGCAGAGTGTATGGTACTGTATGTTGCAGTTGTAAACCTGCCTCTAAACAAATATGTTTGACATCATTTTTTACATATTTCCCCCCATTATCTATGTGAAATATCTTAATATTCCTCTTAGACTAAGTCTTTGCATGATATTTGAAGTCTTTGATATGCTTAAAAACCTCAAATTTTTGTCTGAGAAAATACACCCAAGTGTGTCGTGAGAAATCATTAATAAATGTAATCACTTACCTCACTTTGTTGATGGACAAATGAGGAAATGGTTCCATTATATCATTATGGATGAGC
>JASDQU010241747.1:51034-61330 GCA_032191745.1 Picea mariana | reverse complement strand
ACACGAGGGAGATTTTCCCTGAGGGATTCGAGAATCGAACCAAGGACCGAGGACTTGTGGTTCATTCATGGGCGCCTCAGATTCCTGTCCTCTCTCATCCATCCACCGGCGGTTTCCTTTCTCATTGCGGTTGGAATTCAACGATAGAAAGCATCTCACATGGAGTGCCGATGATGGCTTGGCCTCTTTTTGCTGAACAGAGAACTAATGCCTTTCTTCTCGTGAAGGAGATGAAGGTGGCCATTGAAGCGAAGAAGGGGACAGATGGATTGGTGAGCAGACAGGAAGTGGAAAGAGCCGCCAGAGAATTAATGGAAGGAGATGGGGGAATGAAAATAAAGAAGAGGATGGGAGAATTGAAGGAGGCGGCCAGCAATGCATTGGCGGAGGGAGGGAGTTCCTACAACGCCATGGCAGCCGTGGCTTCTGTTTGGAAAGCTTTCATAAACTAATCTGTATCGCTGTGAGTGAAAAGCTTTCATAAACTATTATATATGGGTGTTAAGTTCCAGTCCCATCCGTGTGGTGTAAGAAGTTGAGGATTTAACTTCCATTATTTTGTTGATTAAGTATCCATACGTATATGTACGTGGGAGGTTGATACTATATATATATATAACAAGTGGAGCTGCAGAGCAGCAAAGTCCCTGCCTTAGGGTAGGATTTCCATTGTTTGATTCGATGCCATTGTTTGACTTGATTTAAATTCAAAGGTCTCATGTCTACTCAGAATAGAGAGTTTCAGTCATTCCTTAAATTCAAAGGTCATAGTATTTATCAATGATGCTGGGTGAAATATTGTAATCCAAATACTAAAACCCTAATCAACTTTTATATATAAACCAAAATTCATCACACTATGAACATTAATTGATTATCATCAATACCAAAAAGTGTATTGCTTCTACCATAAACTTCCCTGGGAACATTACATTACAAAATATATTGCATGAGCATCCAAACTTGGAATCTCTCTCCATAATGATTTTTTTATGTAATAAATAAATAGTTGCACATATGTTCTCATTATATATTTTCTAATGCCCATGCCGAAATAGCTTATGATTAAGTACTAGATCTTTAATAAATTTAGCAACATATTTTAATATTATGATAAACTTCAATAAAATTTGTCAGTATAACAAAACTATTGATAAAATTTGTCATCAGGTTTATCCATAGATATATTTCAAGATTTTCCCATGCCTTCATTAAATATAAATGATTCATGATAAAGTCTCATGTCGTCAATAAACATATATGCTACATGATAGAATCCCATGAATTGCCCAACCTTGTTCATAGTTACATAGTGGCATTTGTAGACATCATAGGATGACCTCCATTAGTTAACATTCTATTAGAAATATTCAACATCTAAATCTTCTTATTGTTTGACAACCTTGTAATGAAATTATTTTTATAACTGTGTTGTTTTATTTAGTGATTATAGCAATTATATTATTTATTAAGGGGTTTTCTTCATTTCATTAATTGTTTTCTATGTTGTAAGTTAAAATTTAGAGAGAAATTTGATAATTAAAAAAAATAAAGTGATATAGTTTACATATATTGTTTGAAACTTAAAAAATTAATAATTTAAAAAAGACATGCTACAAGTTATTATGGTTTAATGGTCAAACTGGGGGGAATTAAAGTACGTGTGAAGATATCCATACGAGGAAGACATTGATTATTAACATCCTAAGACATTGTCAAGTGGATTGATTGGACATTTCCATATATTGCCTATTTTAACAAGACATTGCCCTTTGGCTTCCACTCTTATGCATGGCCACTACGTTGCACCAAGACGCATTGCTTGGTGCAACAACCGGCATAATGCATGTCTTGCAGTCTATGTATGTTCTCTGAGAGGGCCTTCGCCCATGATGCCTATGCTTATTGTGTTGGTGCTGCTAGAACTACTAATGGTTCCATGCATGTATCTATCGAGGGTGTTGCTTGCTCAAATGATGCAAACTCGGCATCTGCACGTATTATTAACCGTTCAAAGTGTTTAGTCATAGTCTGATGTTACTAAAGGCAGACCAACTTTGTGATTGATCGATGCAGAGTGGGTATGTTGTGTTTATGGGGATACGTTGAGGGATAGATCTGGTTATGTAGGGTCCGGTGAATCAAAGAATACAAATCCAAGATCATAGTTGCACCCATCTATGGTAGTCTTAATACAACACCACCTTGAAAAGTGCAGAACAAGGGGGATCATAATTTTTCTCGAGCGATAAGTTGCACAACAAATGGGCATGGCACAACCCTGGTCATGGAACCCAGACGCAAGACGAGTATTGGGCACACGAGAGAAGCAGGGTAGCTAATCCAATTCCAACCTTAGTTGTTGATGCAATAGTAGTTGATCCAATATCTTCTATAGTAGATTGTTCAGTGGATTTTGAGTTCAATTATCCTTTGACCTAATAGCCCAGAACCGTACACAAGTCTGAGAGCATTGGGGTAAAGGGTTTTGGGTGGGCTCTTGAATGTTTGTCATGGCTCATTCTCTTCAGATACTTCCTATTTCGAATCACCATATACCCATCCAACGACAATCTAGCTCCAGCTAAGAAGAGGATCCCCTGACTGGTTCAATACGCTAGCAAGGTTTATTATAATAGTAGGGGGGGTGCCATAATCAAAGTATGTGATCCCTACTGCTATTATTATTTAAGCGGGTCCTTTAATCCTCACCATTCCCATAGAATCCATATAGCGACAAGGGAGGTCCTGGAGTATCGCACTCCTGGATATCTGGTCTAAAATGGTAGGGATCTTTCTCATTTCCAGATGGGGAGGGGCAAGCAAATGACCAAGGCTTGGATGTGGCTAGTCTCTAACCAAGTAGAGGGCAACCTATGACATTCTATTTCCAAGATGGGGCATAAGAAGTTTTCAATAAGTTGAGCAAGTTAGAAAGGAGCCTTACAGCCATATATGTAGATCAGACTGCATGTAGTCTCCGGAGTAAAGAGAGAGGTCAATCGGTTCCCCTTACTATTCTTAATTCCAACACTTATATACTTCAAGTAAAGGTTGCTTAATGGATATTAAGTTTGGTTTTCTTGTAGAGTCATTCTCGTCAATACGCTTGTCAAAAGGATGAAATATGCTCGTCAAAAGGATGCAGGGATGCAACTCGTCAATGTGTGGAAAGGTCAGAAAAGAGAAAAAAAGAAATTTCATTTTTTTATAAAGAACAAAGCCAGAAGATAGTTTGTTCGCGTTGAATGGCAGAGGGTGCTAAGAGGCAATGGATTTGGTTCTTAAGAAGTTGCGCCTCTCCAGAAATAAGCTGAATCTCCCAAATACCTCTAGGATCACATAGAGATGCTCAAGTTGATTTGGAATTTTGATATTGTCTTCCTGCAGGAAGGGAAAAAGAGAAAATGAGGTAAGGTGTAATTTTTTTTCATGCCCAAGTAATTTACTATCAATCCATAGTTACATATTGAAAGAAATATATCTCTCTTTCTTTCTTTACATACCTTACAACTGGTAGGATTGATCGCCTATGTTTGAAGAAAAGTTATTCCTGTTGCAACGATGCAAGAAGGTTTGCAGGTAGAAGGTCAACACATTGTTTGCAGGTAGAAGGTCAGCACATTGTCTGCAAGTGGAATTCTCTCTCCTCGACATATTTCCCATAGAAGGTCGTCACACATTATTTCAAAGGCTGGCACATATTCAACATATTGCAGGTGAAGGATGGATAATCTAACGAAGAAATGAAGGTCGACTAATCTAAAAGAGAACTAAAGAACCAATGTTCATGCTCTAATCAATCTATAGTGTTGGCAAGCCACATGCAACTAGCTCGCCAAGTGGAAGTGGAGGGTAGTTGGCAATTGGAGGTGGAAGTGGAGGGCAGTTGGCAATTGGACGACAATTGGAGGACATTTGGCAGCTGACTAGAGACACCAAATCCACCGATTACACCAAAGACACCAAAAAGAGTTATGTACTATGATTTATTCATTTACAAACTTTAATCATTTAATGTTTTTAATTAATGCTAACCTTAAAGTTAGCATTAATTCATTACCTCTTTCCTATGTTGTTTAGGAAATTTCAACCTTGTAGTTTCCTAAGTTTTAAGGGTCTTGCCTCGATATGAGGCCAAATAAGGCTTCAAACTTAAAAACTTAGGACAAAATATAAAATACGAGTTGGACAATGGTATGAAAATGGTAAAACTTTGGGTAAAATACTTGGTTTGCATGCAATGCTAATTAAAGAATGGAAAATTGATTGCTATTAGTCCCTGCTGCCCAAAGGGAAGGGACTAATAAGATAGGTGTGAATTTCCAACTCCCATACCATTCAAGCACAGGACCCGACTCGAGGGAACAACGACCAGGTCCATGGATTGCTAGGTTTTAGGAGAACAAAACATGAAGATCTAGTTGAACACATTCTTTTTTATTTTTAATATATTTTTCAATTGAGGGACTTATATTTTAGGAGAAAAAAATACAAAGATCTGGTTGAACACTTTCCTTTTTATTTTTAATATATTTTTCAATTCAATAAAAGCATATTTTTTATAAAACAAAAAGCAATGTGTTGGTTTTAAAACATGATATTATGCAGATATTATGTTTATTCTTGAGATTTAAAGATTGAATGAAGGCACGTGGTGGTTTCATTGCCACTCTCCCATGTCATAGTGCATGGATTCAAGTTCCATTTATTGCACGCCTTCACACCCGTTAGATTTAGTGCACAACTCATGGCTTCCACGTTTCATTAATTGAGTATATTAGATTTAGTGCAATCGATGTGTGTTATTTGTATAGGATGATGTCTTTCCTAACCATTCATATTATTGTTACTTGTGTGAAGAAAAAAACTAGTTTCCTAAATTTGTTTATATGTTGATTATCAAACCCAAGATCTAATTCTAAAATAAGAGAAGCAGAGAAAACATCTAAGAAAGCAGGAGTCATTTATCAATTCCAAGATTTCCCAAGCGTTCAATATTCGGAATAAGTAGTTTCAGTTGCACCACCATTATCCAATCTAGTTCTAGCCCTATCTCCTAATCCTTAGTCTTACCCAAATTCTGGATATGTTATTGCAGCAACAGCTGAAGGAAATTTTACAATCACTGCATTAATTTAACAAGGTTTAAAGTATAAAATTTTAAAATATTAAATTTTGATTTTTTCATCAATAAAAATTTGTTGAAATGATAATTTTTATGTAATATTTTTTTAATGTAATCACACGATTGCCACATCGCATTACTACGTAGAACTAAAAGTGCCACATACATGCATTGATTTCCTTACATGTGCTCCATGGGTGCTATTGGATGAAGAGGTTGGGCCTCTATCAGATCCCTCTGCTCTGTTGGGAAAAGGCCTGAGCATGGAGCCACAAGGAGCCAAGGTTGGGATAACAACAAGGCTATAGAGCATCTCTTTTGTATGTGTATCAACAACCTTGGGAGTTGGTCATTCCATGAAGTAGAGGTGGCTTTAATATGCATGCCCTTTGGGACTGCTACCATTGCTCGAATTGGAATTTGCTGACCATCCACAATTTCACATATTTAAATTAATGAATCTCCCAGGAGGTGAAACTCGTTGCTGCCTAAAATCATCAAGGAAAATAGGTAAGAGAACCGTACTCAATAAATGTGTTTATTGTTGCATGAATTTTCATCCACTACAATATACAATATTGTAGTGAAGAATTACATATCTAGTTCTTCACACAAATGCAACTGTAGACAAAGCAACAATTAGTCATTAAAACAAAATAAAATTTAAAATTTCATCTTAGACAAACACTAGTTAACCGACTGGGACATGAATGAAGAAATAATGTAGAGGATAAAGATTTGCATGTAGTTTAAATCGATGTAATCACAAGCAAATGAGGCGTCATTTTTCAACATTTAAAAAAAATGAGGCATCATGTTTCAACATTAATAAATAAGGTAGTCTACTAGTTAATGGTAGGATTACATAAATGGTAAAATGTTAGTGAGCACTTACGATGCAACTTTTTTTTAGTAGGGCTTTCATAACGGTCCTAATATTTCTTGCTGCCCAATTTTTTATGCTTCAGATTAACCATGCCCAGAGGTTCCTTGCAGTTCCATATCCCCAATGGCCATGATTTCATCCATTAACTGTCATGTTAGACCCAAAAATATTAAGAATAATATTATCGCCTCAATATATATAATAATGAAAACAAGATTTATATACAATATACGTTTGAAAGGAAAGTATTAGGCATGTCGAACATGTAATGGATTCCAACAACCGCAATTTCACTGTCCTCTGCTTGGTGCACTAGATGGATTTCTAGGGGATGCTTGTTCCAATGCAAACCCTTGAGCAAAGACCTAACATTGCAATAGATAATTTAGAGTAGTAGGGATTGAAATAAGGTTGTGATATTGTACATTTTCCCGTCTACTATGTGCTCGATTGGCATGTGCCAATAGCATTGATTGAGTTTGGATGTTTTCCCTTCTATCTCAATACCGTTAGTGCCTTGCGGCCACTTCAACTAACCCAACATAACCATAGTTGTAAGACAGAATCAAACCTAGAACCTTTTTAGTTGAAAAAAGATTTAAAAGAAGGTTCCATTACTAACCATGACGTCGTGGCCCCTATTAATGAGGGTTTCATTTGAAGGGCGATAGATTCTACAAAACCTGAACATATCTTCGTGCTATCTCTTCCATGGGAGATATCACTCCGGGGGAGCCAACGTTCGTGCTATTCTTGGGAATACATCTCATTGGGGACTGCAACCCACCTCACCTTGTTACCGAACCTTTTCATATATGATGGGGACTATTCTTGGTAACTTTCTGATTTCTATCATTTTTATGGGTAATTGGATGGGTAATAGGTGCAAGAGATATTTTGTATATGAGAAATATGCACATTTCCCCCCTATTGAACCTACTTCAGAATCAACTAAGTCACATCAATCACCTGAATCAACTAATCTGCATCGTTGTGAGTGAAAAGATTTCATAAACTGCTATATATGGGTGTTAAGTTCCAATCCCATCAATGTGTTGTAAGAGGTCTGAGGATTTAAGTTCCATTATTTTATTGATTAAGGATCTGTGTGCATATGTGCATGGGAGGTTGATACAACAAACATATATAATAAACTGCACAATTTCACTTTGAATCAAGTTATTTCTGAGCAATGAAGTGAGTTATTTTTTAACAACAAACTAAGCTGCAATGAATATATTGGACTAACAAATACACCTCTTCCTACGCATAATCAAATACGGTCTGTTATTATGGATACATGGATGATGAGGGCGATGTATTGGAAAAATTCGAGCGACCCGTAGAGGAGGAGATGTGGACCAAAGCACCGAGGAAGTGGTAGGGGATTGAATCCTTGTGCTAAATTATGAGAGGATTGAATCCTTACGCTAGATTCCACTTATGTATGTCGAATTTAATCATCGCATGAAATACTAATTTTCAATTGTTTTGTTGCAGAAAAGAAAAAAAAATGGAACCCACTCTACACATAAGACAGGACGATGAGGAATAAAAGGGTTGATCACAAAGTTTGTGAGTACTTATGTTATCAATCTTACTTAAAATTTCATGTTTGTTGTGATATTTATATTTAAATAATTAATTTACACTCATCCATGAGTGTGTTCTAATATGTGCTAACATACAAAGAAGATCCAACTAAAGAATTGATATACATTGGGTTAAGTATGGGCTGTGAGTACATGTTGAAGTATAAAGGTTTAATTGAACAATTTGGAAGTAGCTATGTTGTTTAACTTCCATTATTTTATAATTAATGGAAGAACAAGAGACCTTTATATTAATTATATTGATTGTGCTTTGTCATAGTGTATTAAACATGGAAGAAACAAAGTATGGAGTGCATGCAAGAGAAGATATTTTGTGAGACGACATGCAACATGGTTTCGAAAGAATGTGTATTTTTTATGAAATAGTCGCTGCTACAGTACGATTTTTTATTTACACAATCATATATATTCTACTATGTGTGTGTGTGTCTAGTTACACTTATTACACTTTATTTCTATGTTTGTAGACGAAACATGAAAAGGTGGAACATAAAAAACAAGTTGATCAAGAAAACATTAGGTTAAATAACCAAATTACAATATCACCTACAAGTGATGAAGAAATTAGGCATACATGCAACTTGAGCGATGACAACAATTCAAGTGATGAATGACAATCAATATAATCGAATGTTACTGCAAGTTGTATGTCTTGGAATATTTGTCTATGAAAATAAGGGATTTTGTTTAATGTACTCGACATATTGTCCCAATTGCACGAGGATATGTTACCAATAAGTGTAACAATTACATATTGGTTTCATTTTGATTATTGTGGACCTTTACATTGTCTCATTTTATATGACGATGCGTCACTTATTCATATATAATAAAATGTGTTTCTTATTTTATTGCATTGTCGAATGTTGTAAAATGTTGCATTGTTGATTAATTAATATATGGATGATTGGCATTGTGACAAATAAAAAAGGTCTAATCCATAATACAAAAATCAATATTATTATAAAAAAATATTTGATTTTGAGATGATTAATTGAAAATTTGTAAAAAAAAAATAATTAAAATAATATACATATCGGTGCAATGTGTTATTTTGATTCTTTAAATAGTTTATTTTTATGAGTCATACGCACTAGTGCTTATTAACTACAATTAAACACCGGTGCTAAAAATTGTGAAAAATCAGGGCTGATTTAAACGACATAACATATTATTAGATTTATGATTTCAAAATATTATGGTGCACATGATTACAATACGCACCAGTGCTTTACATATAATATATGCACTGGTGCTTTACATATAATATATGCACCCGTGTGTACAAATTATACTAGCGCTGGTGTGCCATAAAAAAAAGAACGAATTAGTGCATAATATTTAAATGTTGCATGAAACAGTACATATGAACCGGTGCATACATAAAACAAAAAAACACCAGCGTTGCATACAACAAAAAAGGTAGGCCAATGTGTAATAATTATAAGAGTAACGATGCTTTGATATTTGTGTACGCAATTGTGCGTTTTACCAATACAAGCACCGAAAAAAAACCTATGCCCACCTAATTTGTTTTAGTTATATGAAACATCTGTTAAAACCTTCGCTATGAATAACAAAGTTTTAATTTTTTATTTTTTCTCAATCTTGTAACACTAAAAACCTCTACAAAAACCTCTGCTACAAGCTGTTTTCCTTGTAGTGTGTTCTTGCAGATTGATTCAATAGTCTAAGATAGTTTAGTGTTTGATTGTGTCTTTATATCAAAACAATATAAGATGTAGAATGAACAACATGTTTTGTATTTCAGACTTGTAAGGCATGTAATTTGGTGTTGAAAAAGTAATTTTCTGGACAGTGGTGGGCCCAATCAATTTATGGGTATATTTTGAGCTTGTTTTGGAAAAGGGCATGCACTAAAGAACGATCACATAGGTTAGCGAGGTATTTAGCAAAGGAGATTTGCTTAGAGAATATGCCTGATAGAAACAAGAAGGTTATTTCTTAATGAATGGAGTACCAGAAGGATTTACAAAGCATCATGTGTTAAAGGTCGTGCAAAGTAAGAATCCTTGGAATAGTGAAGTTGGTGCTCAGAGCATGCACTCAATGATGAATTCAAGGGGCATGCTCGATGCATTGAGATGAAGAGTTAGACACCAACAAAATAAAAAGGTTAAGACCATGAAGAATTAAAGAAGACTACATGCTTAGTATGGATGATACAAGGTTTTAGCACAAAATGCCAAGCAATGTTGGGAATGATTTAGGCCATGATCAAATACGTATTTAATCATCAAGTGGGTGAGCATGGAATTAAAATTCCACGCATAAGAACCAAGTGCAAGGGAATTCACCAAGCACTGAGCATGTGGTGAGTAGAACCAACGAGCATTGAGATGAATAAACAATGAATACAATAAAATTGTTTAGTGAAATTGAAGGACGTATGCATTCATTGGATTGGTTTTCACCTCCATTAAACCTGAGAAAGTCGAGGGATGAAACTAGTCTTGTGTAATCATGTAAAAGGACCACAAGCATGGGTTGAGAAGGATGGATGAATATCATAAGATCATACTATTGTATTTTATTTGGTGTTCACTTGCAATATGTGAAATTAGGATACCTATGTAGTTAGTTTATAATATTTCTTTCAATCACCACGAAGGATGTATTGATAATCCTAAAAAACATTGGAATGAACC
>JASDQU010241747.1:13332-26780 GCA_032191745.1 Picea mariana | reverse complement strand
ACGAGGTATTTAGAAATATATTTGAGGAAAAAAGGAAATTGGAAGCATATATGGAAGAGATCCAAGCGGTGGTGATTCATGGAAGTCGCTTGGAGGATGCGAACACTAGGGAGGAAGAAATAAATCTGGAATTGTTCAGATGAGACAAACAAGAGGAAATGTTTTGGAAACAAAAGTCTCAAATTAACCAACTCAAAGATGGGGACAAGAATACCAAATTTTTCCACAATGCCCTCCTGCAATGGAGAAGTAATAACATGATAGCATCCCTTAGATCGAAGGGGGGAGAAATCAAAGAAACTCAGGAGGACATTGAGGCTGAATTAACAAACTACTTCAGGAATCTACTAATAGAACCAGTCCATCACAGGGAGATACCCATCCATAGGATCACAAGGGATATTCCCAAGTTGGTCTCCCCAGAATAGAACCAAAGTATAATGAAACCAACTTATGTTGAGGAAGTGGAATAAATTGTTAAATACATGGCACTAGGGAAATCCCTGGGACCAGATGGATTTACCATTGATTTCTTTCAGGCTAGATGGTTGATCCTAGGAGGGAATATTTGGGAAGTGGTCGAAGAGTCTCAAATGTCCAGATCCATCCTATAGGACTTCAACACCACCTTCATCACCTTAATCCCCAAGGTCAAGGAAGACAAAGCCACATATTATTTCTTCCCTATTTCCCTTTGTAATGTTATTTATAAGATTGTCTTAATCCCATCCTCCTCTAGACTTAATCCCATCCTCCTCATCATTATCTCTTAGGAATAGGGGGGTTTTTTGGATGAAGGAAAATTATGGATGGTATAGTGGTGGGTCATGAAACCATCCACTCCCTCAATGCCACAAGGAAATATGGGATGATGATGAAGTTGGACATGTCTAAAGCGTAGGACTGTATGAATTGGGACTTTCTGAGAAACATGTTGCTATATTTTGGCTTTAGGGAGGACTGGGTGGATTGTATTTTAAACTTGGCTTCCTCATCCTTTTTCTCCATCTTAGTGAATGGTCTCCCTTGAGAATATTTAACCCCTCTCGTGGCCTTAGAAAAGGTGACCCCCTCTCCCCCTTCCTTTATATTATCCTAGCGTAGGGCCTTTCCAGAAGTATATCCCAAGAAAAAAGTGTCGGCTCAATTCATGGTATATCCCTACACTCATTGGATGAGGCTCTCTCTCATTTACAATTCATAGATGATACCTTATTTATAGGTCAACCGAATTTACAAGAAGCCCCGACCTTTAAAAAAGTTTTGGAAATATTCAATTAGGCCTCTGGGACCCTAATCAACTTGGAAAATTCTCAAATTTGTTTATTCAACACTCCCCCTCCTATCTAGAGAAACATTTCCACCCTCCTAGGATTTCAGTAGGCATCCCTTCCCTCCAAATAACCGGGCTCCCATCCTAGACAAATATCTCCACAATGAATCCTATGAAGATCTCCTAGCCAAGTTGGAAACCAAATTATCTAGTTGGACTCACCACTTTCTTTCTCTCCCAGGGAGGATCCTATTAATTAAATTGGTCCTTATGGCCATGAATATTTATCTTTTTTTCTGTATTATCTGCACCCAAGAAAATTTTGAAGAAAATAATAAATATGCAATGCACATTCCTCTGGGGGGGGGAAACAAAGGGGAAAAAATGAGCTATGGTGGCTTGGAAAAATATATGTAAGAAAAATTACAAGGGAGGTATCGGAATTAAGGAGCCTCAAGTGATTGACCAAGCATTGACAACCAAAATTTGGTGGAAGTGGGTTAAAAATCCTACTATCGTGTGGGAAAAGCTATGGAAAAAAAATATTCCCCTCAGATCCCCAAGGAGGAGGTGGTACGAGCTGAAGGAGATATTGTAGGGTCCTTGATATGGAACATTGCATGAAAAAACCGAGGCCTAGTTCAACACCAATGTTTTTGGGAGGTCCACAATGGACGATCAACCGTTTTTTGAGATGATGATTGGGATCAACATCCCACCTCTAGTCATTCAGAGCATTTTCAGGATTTAAGATAGACAATGGAAAGGGAAGGATGGAATATTTTTTACCAATATTGGTAGATTCATCTGGGTAGGATGAACCCATATACAAGGACCTAGAAACCCTTGTTGGAGTGGACAATATTTTGGGATGAAGCTACGAAAATGCATATGCTAGAGGCATTGAGGGAATGATAAATAGAAATAAGATCAGGAGAGGACATTATTATATGGGGAAAGCAGAGGGATGGTAATTTTTGAGTGAAAGACACCTATATAGAAATCATGGGCCTGGGAGAGGAGCAATGTAAATCACTTTGGGAGAAAATACCAACCTGGGATTTCCTACTTCGAAGGGGCTTCATTGAGTGCTCCATGTGTATGTTGTGTGAAGCAGAGGAGGAATCCCTTGACCACCTATTGGGTTCTTGTAGAATGACGACCTATTTCTAGGGTAAAGGAGAAAAATTGTTTAGAAGGTTGAACATGGTTCAACATGAAATTCCAAGGACCTTAGAGCAATGGTGTAAGGTACCAGATGTAATATATTATACAAAAACTGGAATATTTAGCAATTAGCAAGTGGATGATAAAATATTGAGAGAGAAATACCAAAAATAGTACCTTTTTTCAAGAAAGAAATTTTCACTTTCCTCTTCAAGGGGGAAACCTCCAACTGAGTAGAGCTCTATTACAATAATTTCTCAAGACAAGATTTCTCATACCTCCTACTGTTATTTATTCTAATTCTATCTTCGAAGGAACATTCTAGATGAAGATCCTTCTAGAAGCGAAAGCTTTTATTAGGTCTTCTTACATTGACTTGTTCACATTTATTTAATAGGCCTTATTAACTAATGTCGACCTTTATTACATGGAAAATTTATATCATGGTAACTAATAACCAACTAAGAGGGGTTATGGTTAGATCTTAACATGCCATCCCCCTTCAAAAGAAACCTTTTCCTCAAGATTGAAAATGTGGAAACTATTGCAGTGTGGCCGCTGATTCCCGAGTTGCATCCTTTGCAGACATGTCCTTCCACTTGATCAATACTTATTTGATAGTTTGGCGACACAAGTGATGCTCACACACATTGAGGGAAGATTCTATTTGTGGATAAATGGAGCCTTCTTCATCTAATTCAGGAAGGATGGTTTGAACCCTACAATTTTGACCCACCACTTTCTTCAAAGAGGAAACATGGAACATTGGATGTATTTTGGAGGCAGCTGGAAGTGCCAATTTATAGGAAACTAGACTAATACATTTGATAATCTGATAGTGGCCGTAAAATTTGGGTTCTGACTTGTGGTGGCCATGGGATTTGAGGGAGTTTTTCTTTTAAGGTTGGAGTCATAGAAATACCTGATCACCCGCTTGGAAAACCCATTCAGAATGTTGTTGGTCAACCTATTTCTTCACACGATTTTGGGCCATGTTGAGGTTATCCTTAAAATCCACGAAGGTATCTTCTCTACCTTGTAACAAATTATCAATAGACTGGCCCTTTTATGTTCCTGGAAGATATGAAGTTACTGTAGGTGGTTGTTTTCCATACACTGTTTCATATGGTGTCATTTTGGTTGTTTTATGATAGGAAGTGTTGTACCACTATTCTTCCAAGGGTAACGATTGCACCCACTAATGTTGTTTGTCCAAGAAAAAACAATGCAAGTAGGTGTCTAAACATTTATTGACAAATTCCATTTGGCCATCCATATGGAGGTGGTAGACTGTGCTCATGTTCAACTGTGTGCCTTGTAATTTAAACAATTCTTTCCAAAATGTGTTGGTGAAAGTCGGGTCACGATCAAACACAATGGATGTTGGCATGCCATGCAGTTTGAAAATTTGATCAATGAAAATATGCACTACCATAGTGGGCATAAAAGGGTGTAGCAAGGCACGAAAATGTGCTTACTTTGAGGGACAATCTACCAAGACCATGATGCCTGAATTTTTTCCCACTCTTGGAAGGCCCATGATAAAGTCCATGGAGATGTCAGTTAAATTAGAAGCTAGAATGGGTAATGGCTAGAGAGCTCTTGGAGTCTTGACAATTTCACCTTTATTGCGTTGGCAAATATCAATTTTTTTTATAAAGGTAAGGATTTACTTCTTCATGCCTTACCATAAAAAGTAATGGCAAGCACGAGCATATGTATTTTGGAATCTTTAATGACTCGTGATGGAAGATGAATGCAACTCATTTAAGATCTTGGGATTGTGTGTTGAATTTGGAGACACAACCAAGTGCTCCTTATATCATAGGATATGGTCTTTCCAGGTGTATCCAGTGGGTGGGTTAGGGTCCTCTTGAAGGCACCAAATTACCTAGGATATAGTTGGGTGGGTGAGCCACTCTTGTCGAAATTCCTCAATTCAATTAGGAACTAGTAATGATAAGGCAAAGAGGGAACCTTCATCCTCATATTGTCTTGACAACACATCTACCACTACATTGTCTTTTCCTTTTTTATATATGATCTCATATCATAGCCCAACATTTTGTTCAACCACCTGTTATGTTCTGGGGAGGATAACCTCTATTCTAGGAAATACTTCAGACTATGGTGATTTGATTTGATATGAAAATGGTGACCCAATAGATATGGTCGCCAAGTGTGCACAACATGGAGAATGACCATCATTTCCTTTTAATATGTAGATTTTTACAAATTGCGGCTACTCAAATATTGGCAAGTAAAAGCAAGAGGTCTAGTACCTTTTTGTGTTAGAAATGAACCAATACCAGTGCTTGAAGCATCAAATTTGACAACAAATTTTTTGTTGAAATCAAGGGCGACTAAGATAGGGGTAGGGAACATGGCCTACTTTAAGTCTATGAAATCTTGTTTTGTTTCCGGTGTCCAATGAAATGCATTCTTCTTAAGAAGGTCCATCAATGGCTGGGAAATTTTTCCATAATGGTGGACACATTTCCTGTAATATCTCGTGAGGCCCAGGGAACCCCAAAGGCATTTCAAGGTCGTGGGTCTCTACTAATACTACATAGATTGAATATTTTTGGGGTCCACTCTTACCTCCTCACATCCCATAATGTGTCCCAAGTATTTGACCTCGCTCGCCCCAAAATAACACTTGGACTTTTTGACAAACAATTGATTGTCTTGTAACAATTGGAGTACTTTGTCCACATGGGGTAGATGGGAATTCCAAGTGTGGTTGTAAATGAGGATTTCATCAAAGATGACCAGAAAAACTTTCGAAGGTAGGGATTCAATAGTTTATTCATGATACTTTGGAAGGTAGATGGAGCATTGCAAAGTCCAAAAGGAATTGCCAATAATTCATAATGACCTTCATGAGTTTGGAAATCAATCTTTTGAATATCCGCTTCATTCATCTGAATCCGGTGAGAGACCGAGTGAAGATCTAATTTTGTCAAGATGCAAGATCTTAGTAGTTCATCCAATAGATCATCGATGATAGGAATGGGAAAATTATTCTTAATGGTCAATTTATTATGGGAGCCAAAATATGGACACATGCACCATGAACCTTCTTTTTTTAAGACCATCACAATAGGGGATGAATATGGGATGGTACTTTGGAAAATGGCACCGATCTCCAGTAATTCCTACACTATTTTTTCTATTTCATTTTTTTGAGAAAATGGATACCTATAGGGGCGTACATTGGGGGGATGACTTCCTATAAGGAGAGGGATTCTATGATCATGTTCACCCCTGGAGGCAGATAATCCAATGGGAGTCTCAAAAACCTCGTGGTTCTTTTCCAAGACCGGTTGCAGATCATGATGGATTGTTGGAGATGATTGATCACTTACATGTATATCATTAAGTTGAGCAATCACACCATGGTGGCCTTTCTTAAGAAGTTTCTCCATTTGGTGAGAACTGATCATTTCTATGGAGCCAACTTGTAGGCCCTGGAGGGTATAAGTGTGAGAATCTTCAGTAAAGGTCATATATAACTCCTGATAATCCATGGGAATCAGTCCCAAAGTGAGAATCCATTCAACACCTAAGACAATATCACAACCTCCCATGGAAATGGAAAACATGTGAGTTTTCAGGTGATAATCGCCCATTTGGAGTTTGAAAAACTCACAACGGCCCCCAAATTTCATTGTATCACCATTAGATATGAGAATTTGAAAATTAGAAACTGGTCTCACAAAGAAATTTACATCCTCAGTGACCCTACGATGAATGAAATTATGGGTGTTACCATTGTCAATCAACACCATGATTGATCTATGTTTGATGTAGCCCTTCATTTTTAATGTATGTGGAGTAGAAATACCCACGAGGGCATGGAGAGATATGATAGGTTCCTTCGGTTCCACAAGAGATGTGACTAGATAGGGGGTGGGGGAAATGGGTTGTGTGTCCGTTGAGTCTGTGGCCTCACCTGACAGACTGTCCTCGACAGAGGTGGCCACTGACCCATCAATTTGGAAGAACTTTTTTTCACGATATTCATGTCCTGAAAAATAATTTTCATCATGGTAATAACAAAGTCCTTGCTTTCAACGTTCAACCATTTTCGACGGAGATCATTTTTGGACATTCAAAATTTGGGTCGAAGCAGGAGTAGCCTCTAGACAAGGGCAGTTGGGAACTGTAGAATGAATGGGTTGGGCATGAAGAATGGTCTCAACCTCCAATGCTAATTTTCACGCCTACAACAAGGTAACATGATGGTGCATGCAAACATGAGCCCGAATGGCGTCCTTTAAGACACTAATGAAGCATTCAAGATAGAACTCATCAGATAGTCCTTCTATTCTTATATCTAATTGTTCAAATGCAGTGATGAAGTGTGATACTAGCCTTTTTTGTTTCATATTGGTGAGTTGTCCCAAAAAATGAGATTCCCTATCAAAATGGGCACATACTGCTTTGGTGAACATGGTCCAAGTTGGTTGTCCTAGATAACATTTCTTATGTTATTGCCACCATTTTCATCATTCTTGATCCAAGTACAGAACCCCCACATGGATTTTGGTTTCATCATCTCAAATATTATAGAGAGAGAAGTAGTGCTCCATTTGGGATACCCACTCGACTAGGTCTGATCCATCAAATTTGTGCATCTCAACTTTGGGTACGTTATTCTAGGAATTTGGAGAACCCCAAGAGGAGTGGTAAGGATGAGTATGATCATAATGGGAAGAGTGAGGAGCCTCAAAATGGTACTCTTGGTGCTTAGCCTTGATGTGTGACACAAGTTCATTAACTTGTTGGGTGAGTGTGTT
This sequence comes from Picea mariana, assembly GCA_032191745.1. Classification (NCBI taxonomy): domain Eukaryota; kingdom Viridiplantae; phylum Streptophyta; class Pinopsida; order Pinales; family Pinaceae; genus Picea; species Picea mariana. The sequence goes on along the minus strand of JASDQU010241747.1, from coordinate 19,538 downwards.
CAGATTCTTGGTGAGGGTGTCCAAGTTCTGGTCGAAAGAGTTCATGTGTTGGCCCAGGGTATTGGACATGTTGGTTACCTTAGTGTCCAACTCTTCTAGCTTCTGTGAGAGGGTGGTAGGGGCCATTATGGAGGCTTAGGTAGAATGATACCACAACAAACAACACAAAATAAGGAGTCTAGTGGGATATGGGACAAATGAGGGTGTTGGGAAGGGGGGTCGGGCCCACATAAAAAAATAGGCTAAAAAGTGATAGGTACCACTGCAATTAGGACAAAGAGAGGATTCCAATGGTAGAGGTCCCACATAAGGATGCCGGAAAGGGGGTCGGGACCACGGGAAAAAAAGACGCAAAAAATGATAGGTATCATTGCGATAAGATTGAAAAGAGGAACCCAATGGGATAGGTCTCAAATAAGGGTGCATGCAGACCCCAAACTTCTTTTTTTTAATTTACTCATGCGGAGTTATACTCCTATCTGAATACTTCTACGGCTTCAGAATGCCCAGATTTTGAACAATAACAAATGTGTAGTCAATTCTCAACCAAAATGTAGGAGGCAAGATTACACAACTAGAAAATCATGTTTGTACCTGGTGTGGTATGTTCCCACGAGGTTAGGGTGTGAAGGGTGTCTATGGATAGGGGTTTTCGTTGTGTTAAGCTCTCTAATATATGTGTGGGGTCAAACAATAGTACTCAACCCAATATCTCAGGGGACCAACTAAGGAGGCTCAACCATACCCTTACCCATACTACTCGATTACCTAGGTACTAGAGATTATATTCACAAGTGTTTTTCTCGATGGCATTATAACAATCAGGCAACTGATCGATTGATCTACGGAGGGTTTCAGGATACTTAGGCTAATCGATATACAAGTGTTGTCTAATGCGCTACCAATTGAAGGGGTACCAATAGGATTTATGAGGGTGTCCAACAATGTGAGATTAAAAACCTCTTGTATTCCCTACGTGTAAGCCTCCTCGACCACAGATTTATGCGTTGAACGAAAGATCTCTCTAGCTTAAAGACGCCAGAATATGTCTCTACCCTGAAAAAATTTAACCCACAATTCATGCCCAGGAAAGAGCTCTAATACCACTTGTAAGGTACCAGATGTAATATATTATGTAGAAACTAGAATATTTAGCAATTATCAAGTGGAAAACAAAATATTGAGAAAGAAATACCATAAATAATACCTTTATTCAAGAAAGAAATGTTCACTTGCCTCTTCGAGGGGGAAGCCTTCGACAGAGTAGAGCTCTATTACAATAATTTCTCAATACAAGCTTTCTCATACCTACTACTGTTATTTATACTAATTCTATCTTATAAGGAACATTCTAGAGGAATATCCTTCTAGAAGTAGAAGTTTCTATTAGGTTTTCTTACATTGACTTGTCCACATTTATTTAATAGGCCTTATTAACTAACGTCGGCCTTTATTACATGGAAAATATATATCATGCTAACTAATAACCAACTAAGAGGGGTTAGGGTTAGATCCTAACAAATGGGTGAGCGACATCTATGCTAACCCAATTCTAAACAGAGCCTGGAACACCTTCCTAAGATTGTTGTTGTGGAATGTTTGGAAAGAGAGAAATAAATGAATTTTTAAAAACAAGTCCCTTACCAATGAACATGTTCGAGACACCATCCGAACCAAGATTTAGGAAACCATCACAACAACCACCTGGTCATCACAGGATGTGGAACTCGAGGAGCATGAAACCATCATTTTAAAAAATTGGAATCTCGGTTCGTGTCTGAAGCAAACAACCCTCGCTAAAAAACCCACGCAAGAAAAACTGAGAGAGAAATGACAACCCCCTCAAGAGGGCTTCCTTAATTTGAACTTTGACGGAGCCTCCACAGGGAATCCAGGTCCCTCAGGGGAAGGTGGATTTTTCAGAAATCATCAAGGAGAAGTGAAGATCTTATTTGCTTCAAAACTGGGTAACTCGTCGAATAACGTGGTGGAATTGGTTGGCCTCCTCAAGGGGTTAGAGATAGCTCAAGATCAAGGTTTCATAGCCCTTATCGTAGAAGTAGATTCATAGATGCTTATTGCAGCTCTGATAAATATTTTGACTGGGACTCCTCCAGACAAGCTCTCGAGGCATTGACACATGGCATATGGTCTATCCAAAACAATGAGAATTTCCAGTTGAACGCCCATCATAATTCCTGAGCATTTTCATCATAAAGACAATGCCACGATGGATTGTATGGCTAACATGGGGTTTTCAATGCCCGATCAACATTGTGTGTGAAGGAGGGGGACTCACTGCCACAAGGGCTCCAAGACCAGGTGGGCAAAGCAAGCTAGATGGATATGGCTCGACCCAAGGAGATGACACATGATGTAAGGTAGACAACACACGAATTCGGTTGGGAGCCCGAAGAAATTAGAAAGAACAACTGCTCAAATGAGCTCATGCAACGACAGAGGGTGGGTATGTTTTTTGCCTTTTAACACGAGCGGGCTTTGTTGGATGTGATATAAAATATTTCATGCAGTGATCTATCCATAATGGAAAGCCATGGGAAGGAAAGGGTTTTCCCAAGTGCAAGTACATAGTATTCATTTCAGAAGATGAGGAAGGATCGAGGCCGATCTTGGAGCAATTATGGCAACAAAGGTACACAAATGATATGGGATATAGCTCGTGGGCTTATGATGGTGCACTCACCTAATAGGAGGGACGATGATCTTATCTATAAGATTTCCTTTGTGATTGTTCAAATTGTTTGGACCATAACAGTCAGATTAGGTTGAGCACTACTACTCGGTCGTAAAGAGTGCTCTTTGTCTAGATGTCCTATGTTTCTCCCTATCAGTATAAGGTGGTTTAGGGCCTCAGGATGTGAGCTCAATACAATGGCCTACCTCTGGAAAAGGAAAGGAAAAGGGACATAATTGGGATGTCATGATAAGGAGGCCTCATCTTCAAAAGGTCCTTCCCATTCCACTTGAGAAGGGAGGGATGCATGGAAAGTCAAGACAAGATTCATGGAATTCTATTTGGAGGAGGAGATTAAGGAAGCAAAAGTGGTAGAGGAATTATTTCATCTGCAGCATCGAGAAATCTCAGACAACAAGATTATCGACGAGGTAAAGGATTGGGTGAAAGATTTGGTACACACCAGAACCAAAGAAACCAGATATTGCAGGTTGCTAGAGACCTATTGGATGGTTAATGCCATCGTTGGTCAAGCCTTGTATAAAACTTAACGAGAACAAACATACCTACTTCATTCCATCCACATGCTCGAAGGCAAGTTTGAGTTATTTTGTTGGTCCAAACATGGAATCAGATTCAGAGTCACTAAGAGAACCCAACAACATGAGCATAGCCTAGATACGCAGATCCCTCTAGGGTGGTTCAATTGCTCCATTGATGTGGACAAATACTAGGGCGAGGGGGATGCACAGGCTCATGCTGGAACCCCAACTCCGAGCAAGAGTCATTAGGCAAAGTCCGAACCAGGTTGATTGGTTCCTATTTCTTTTTTGTTTTTGACTACGTGTCAAGTCTTTGTTTTATCCCAGGAAGTTAGTCAGGAGCTTATGCTCCACTCTCTTCTTCGTAGTATAGATATGTATAAAGGCTACAATCCCATGAACCTAAAATCTATGGATATGTATCTCTAATAGGTGACTGACTCCTGGTGGTAATGACTTGATATCATAGTGACTTTGACAGGATTTGGGTTTTGGTTTCGATTTCTTTTAATGACAATATTTTTATACAATTTTGTGAATATAATAGAATCCTGTTAGTAAAAAAAAACTTTAAACTTAAGTTAAGATTGAAAATAACAATAAAAAAACACTTCATACCATATAAAGAAAAAAAATACAAAAATAAATAGATATTGTGACATTAAATATTAGCTTTATATGAAGGTTGTTCGAAGTGATGTTAACACACCACCATGAAAATATAAATTATATATGAATGAGAAAACTACACTTACTAATTAGCATGCCTAAAGTTCTTTTTATGGGCATTACAATGCACGAAAATAAAATAAAAAAATTTAAATAAACATAAATTATAAAGTTGACTATCAAGTATAAAATGATGGGATCCTCTTACCTTAAGAAACTGGTTGTCAAATTTTAGGATTAGTTTTTTTATTTTTTAAAATGGTATACTTGATTATAACTTAGTGATTAATTAACGTAAGCGGGTGATTATATACTTGAGTTTTCGTCCTTTCGTTAGGGCTCGGCTTCAATGAAATTTTGAATATGTACAGACCTTGAAAGCAGCACCTCCCTATAGAGTTTATTAATACCTAACACACATTTGGCTTCTCGGCTTCAACGAAATTTCAAATATGTACAGACCTTATTAAGACCCAACAAACATTGGACTATTTTAGTCATAGTCCTAAATCTGACCAACCTACCCTAGAAGCTAATGCCTATTGCATGCTTTTTCCAATGCATGTATTTCCATTAATATATTCGTTGTTCCTTAATATACATCAACAACCACACTGACCATTAATTTAAATTAGTCATCCTGCTTTTGAATTAATATGGGCCATGACTTCATTCTTAATTTATTCATACAACCAGAGAAGTTTGCACAAAAATGGACAGAGCACATTGACATGGATATTGTCTTGTAAATATCAATAAATAATAATAAAACTAGCATAATCCCAATATGCTTATAAACTGCATTGCATTCACAAGTGGTCAAGCAACACAACAAATGTCAACAACCACTAACATGAAGCAACCAACATTTTACAAATTTTAAGTAAATATTTGATTGCGTAACCAACATTTTACAAATTTTAATTAAATATTTGAGTGCTTATGGAAAAGTAATTTTGTTTTTCTCAAAAATTGAATACTCTATTTTTAACTAAAATTTTTAATGTGTCTATATGGTATATATGGGAGGTTCCAGATAATGGCAAGAGGTTAGATAATGGCAAAGAGAAATTAAAGCTAAAGAAGAAAACATTTTTTTTTTTATCAATTGACCAAAATGTTGATGCTATCAATCATATATCATCTCTCCATATGTATTACATTCATACATTAACTTGTGTTTCAATACAAAATTAGCATCTCTACCTTTTCCAATGGAGTGTTAAAATGATATTAGAATATCATAGCAACCAAAAAAATTTGATGCTCACATTCATATGTCCTTGAACTGTGTATTTTCAAAATTAAATTCAATAATGGAGAGATTCATAGAGGCTAACCCTGTAGATAATGATTTATGTAGAATTCTTTGAATAAATGAGAAAGGTTTAACTCGAAGGGCCCACATATCATAATAGAGACTCATCCTCAATTATTACAATTTACAATAAAAACAACAATGCATATTTTTACCTAAGTTGTGGGGAAGAGATTGAACCACTTCATAATCAAAAAAAATGGTAGTGTTTTGTATTGGGAGGATGCTAGAACCTTCTTGAAATCCAAGTGAAGCCTCAACTGGAATCAGTCCCCTGAACACATGTCAGTTTTGCTTTTAACTTGGAGCTGGTAATTGTAGGGACTAATTCCATGGACTGAAGTTTCCAGTAATATGATGGAAATGGTTGTCATGGATCGCATACATTCTATAAGTTCTTCTTTTAGATTGTACAAAGTTGCAGAGTTGAAAAAACAAAACTTTACTAATATCCAAATTAGAATGATAATATGAAACTCAACCAAGCAAAAGCCCTAATTAGGTATCTGTTGACCAGTGAAAAAGATAAAGTATTTGTTTATTGAAACGATATCCATGTTAACGTGCTTTGTCCCTTTTCGTGTTTTCGTGCAAATGTGTGTGGTTGTAAGTATCTTGGTAATGGTAATTTTATTAAACTGTAGAACGTGAGCCTCGTCTGCAGTGACGCAAATTGCCAACCTGCTAAGCAGTGACGTAAATTGCCAACCTGCTGTCTGTAGTCAATAAACAAATAAAAAACCCACCCTGTTGTCTGTAGTTTTGGCTTGTTTCCCAGGTTAGTTGTTTTATAACTACCATTTATACTTCATCTCCCATCTTGACAGAACCCACCCTTCAAATCTTAGCATTTGTTAGTTGAATTAGAGAAAGGAATTCATGGAGTGGCCAGAACAGAGGCAAAAACCTCATGTGGCAATATTCCCTGGGCCTGGGTCGGGCCATCTCATCCCACTGCTCGAGTTTGCAAAGCGGCTGACTG